>PVJS01011243.1:35418-46386 GCA_004027185.1 Glis glis | reverse complement strand
TGTGTGTGTGTGTGTGTGTGTGTGTTTTACTGGGATTGAACACAGGGGCATTCTACCTCTGAGTTATACCCCCCCAGTCATTTTTTAAATTATTTTGAAACTGGGTCTTGATAGGTTGATGAGAGTCTCACTATTTGCTGAGGCTATCCTTGAACCTGCGATCCTCCTGTCTCAGCCTCCCAACTACTGGGGTTACAAGCATGTGCCACTATGCCTGGCTCCTCTTTGGGCTTTATACCAATGGATGGAAATTGCTTATTTTATGATGCTATTCATGCTTTACTTTAACTATAGGTTAAAAGGATCATCTTATTATTTTTATAATTATTTACTCAATATTTATTCATCAGACAGGTATTAAGTCTCTTCTATATACCAAGCCTTATGACTAAAGCACTTAAAACAATAACACCACCAACAAAACCCAAACTCATGCAGAGTTTATTATGTTGGGGATAGAGTTGAAATTGACATAAACAAATGACTACCCAAGTAATAATTAACTCCTATTGTGGTATCATTGGAAAAGTACAAGATTTTTATTAGAGCTTATTAAAGGAGACTCAACCTAATTTGGATAATCATAAAATGCTTCCCTGAAAATGTTTAAGTTGAAAGGTGAAGAATGCACAGTAGATAAACTGGGAGGAAAGAGGGGAAAGAAATCTTCCAGGTAGAGGCAAGTGGGGGGTTCATAGGTCTGATGGAGTGTGGTGCGTGGATGCTTTAATTTCATTCAACAGGTATTTATCAAACTCCTTTTGCTCACCAGGTGAGATGAGAACTGAAAAGGGGCCATTGGAGTCAGATATCTGGCCATCATTGGTGACCATAATGAAAGCTGCCATTGGATTGGCAGGGGGTGGAGGGGTTAAAGGGGCAATAAGGAATAGTGACAATATTGTTTTGTTATTGGCTAATGTCAAGATTTATAATTGTTGTTCTTTCCCTGCCTTGGGTTTATAGCTGCTTCTCACTTTAAATCCTTCATGGTCATGTCTTTAATGGATTTGCTTCATTGCTTCCTGTAGTCTGGTACACTCCTATAATTCTGCTTCATAGAACAATGAGGGGAGCTTAGACTATTGAGACAACGTGAATTGAGTCAGATGAGTCTGTTCTATTCTGCTGACTGCATGACCTGCTGGCTGGTTGGCTATGAACATTTTGTAAATGAGCCAAACCTTGCTTCCTAAGAGATGAAATAGGGGATATTCTCAGTGTCTCCCACAGGGCATATTGCAAGGACTAGCTGACATTTTGTGTGGACCTGGCATACAATAAGACCTCAGAAATGAAAGTTTCCCCTAAATCCTGGCTATTGTGAAAAATGCTGTAGTGAACATGGGAGTGCAGACAACTCTGTAATATTACTTTCAGCTCTGTTGGATTCATACCCGGAAGTGGAATTGCTGGATCATATGGTAATGCTGTTTTTAGTTTTGACACTCCACACTGTTTTCCAAAATGGCTGTACTAATTTACAATACCACCAATTAAAAATAAAATACATCCAGGTGTGGTGGTGCACACCTGTAATCCCAGTATATGAGAGGCTAAGACAGACAGATTATAGGTTCAAAGCCAGCCTTGACAACTTAGCGAGGCCATCAGCAAGTTTGTGAGACCCTGTTTCCAAATAAAAAGTAAAATAGGGCTGGGGGTGTAGCTCGAAGGTAGAATCCCCCTGGGTTCCATACCCAGCACCATACACACACACACACACACACACACACACACACACACACACACACAAATAAAAATAAATAAAATACAACTTTAAAAAGGCAGTTTTGTTACTGTTTTTTTCACTTGTATTAGGCTCCATCTATCAGTTCTCATAAAATGAATGTAATGATAAATTATGTGAAAATATACTAGAAAAAAGTTTGTCATTAGAATGGAGTGGGTCTGAGGTCATTAGTGTCTTCTTGGAGCTGAGTTTGTGGCAGTGGTTGAGCAGGAGGGTCATAGGTGCAGGATGCTGAGGGTGTGTGAGAGCCCAGGCAGGACTGAGGTCTCAGGACTAGGCGTACTCTCACCTGGCTAGGTTTCAGGAGACGATGCACGGATGTGCGTGGCATTCTTTACCACCCCTATAGCACTGCTGCTCACTCACATATGACTTTGGGGCCAGTGTTCTCCATAGGGATAGGGAAATGCAACGCTTTGTGGGTCAGCTATAAGGACTTTGTTCATTGGCTCTCCCAGGGCTAATAACTGAGTGCTTACATTGTTCCTCACTAATGTTCTATCATACCTAGAGCTTCGTTCATTCCCCTCAATTGCAGATGCAGGAGTCTTCCTAAGGCTGGGTCTTTGCTGTTGTCCTCAGTGATCCCTGACTTCGGTTGCTCTCTTTCCTGGATCTCAACTGATTGAGTGCTACCAGACCCCACCCTGAAAGAACTCACCAACTTGTTAGGATCTGTCTCTGTTGCTGCTCCAGACTTCCCTGATATTAATTACTTACCTGCCTAGGCATTTTATCATTGTCTAATGTTCACAGATCACTGGTTTTCCCTTGTGAGACTGTGGCATGTGGATACTAGCCAAACCAAGTGTGGTCTATTCTACTGCTGGTCAAACCCAGGTTCTGACATCTCTGCCTTTCTCATGGCTTTTGCATTTATTTGTAGAACTGTTTAAAGCAGTTCTGTCCTTGGATATATATAATTTTAAGTTCATAGCAGCCACATTAGCAATAAAGTACAAAGAAGTAGATAAAATAAATTTTATTTTAGTCCAGTGCTTTTTAATATTATTTATTTTATTTTATCTAATATCTCAAAATCACTATCTCATTATGCAATTAATATGAAAGTACTGATAGCCGGGCTTGGTGACGCATGCTTGTAATCCCAGTACTTGGGAGGCTGAGACAGGAGGATCCAGGTTCGCGGCCAGCCTCAGCTACTTAGTGAGGCCCTCTGCAACTTGGCAAAACCCTGTTTCAAAATAAAGAATAAAAAATAGGGCTGGGGGTGTAGCTCTGGGGTAAAATGCCCCTCGGTTCAATCCCCAGTACCACACACAAAAAAGAAAGTACTGGTACAATATTTTACTTTACTTTCATGCTAATACTTTGAGATCTGGTCTGTTATTTTATACTTTGTCACATCTCCATTCACATTTCAAGTCTGTACCGTAATAGGCCAGTGTATTGAGCAGTGTGGGCCTGGAGATGGATGGGAACATCTGTCCTACATGGGCAGAGGAGGCAGAAAGCTCATCTCTGATGTATTGAATTTCAAATAAGAAGAAAGCCACATACTGACATATCTCTGTTTCTTGCACTATTTACAACTCTGATAATTATATTCTTGGCTGCAATAATCCCTGTCACAATGTGCATTTATATGCATAGAATAAAGAAACCCTGCCCCTCCATTCATTCACCAAATATTTATTGGGAAAGTTCCATGTTCCTGGCACTGTTCTAGCTTCTTGTGATACACAGTAACAGGAGGGAAAATTTTGTCCTTGTGGATTTTACATAATAGCAGGAAAAATCAGACAATAATCATTAATAATAAATGAGTGCATGATATGAATGTCAGGGAGTGATAGTGCTAGAAAAATTAGAGCAGCCCAAAGGGTTTGGGAGTGTAGGGTGGGTAGACAGGTTGCAACTTTAAATAGGACAGTGAGGATTAGACTCTGAGAAGGTAAAGACAGAAGTGATGAGGAAAGAGAGGTAACAGGGGTCAAGTACAAGATCCTAAGCTGGGTGCAGTCTGAGATACAAAAATGAGTTAGACACAGCCTTGTTCTTTAAGATGCTTACTGGGAAAAATACAACAAATATGCAGATACAGTCTTAAGTATAAGCATTATCATGAATAAAATTTCAAAAGATAGTGCAGGAATAAAAAACAAAATTCTCCAAGGAGGTAGCATGAGGCAGTAGAAAGAATATGAATGACTTTGGTGTTAACATGGTTTGCAACTTACAGATTAGCTTACCAGCTATTAACAGACTACACAGTGGTCCTAGATTGCCCAGGTCTGTCCAGTTTTAATCCTGAAATTTCTGCATCCTGAGACACTATATAGTCTCAATTTTAGCACCAAAAGTCATGCTTCAATTCTTTGCAAATGAGGGTGATTGATCATCCTATATCTGAGAGACCCCATACCTACCTCCCCATAATCAAATTAGGAACAAATCCAATCTTGTAGGGCTGATCTAAGGACTGCATGTCAAACACATAAAACACTTGATAATTGAAGGCAGTGGATGAATGGTATCTATGAACTGATTGATGGGGTCAAGGGAAAACTTCATGGAAGCAGTCGGGTTTGAGATGAACTTTGAAAGGTAAATGAGATTTTAATTGATATGAGGCAAAATATGCTTAACTAGCAAAGACAGAGATAGAAAATAGGGCAAAGGGAATGGAATGACCCTAAACACAGGAAAAGCAGGAAATTGTGGGGTATCTTCAGGGTACTGGTGAATGTAGTTCACACTGGGTTAAGCATGGGATGTGACAAAAGAAACAGAGTACAATGAAGGATTAAGATTTAGAAAAATTGACTTAGACCATCTTCCTATGGATCTTAAATGCCAGCAAGAACTTTTTTTTTTGGTACTGGGGATTAAACCCAGGGGCGTTCTACCTCTGAGAGCTATACCCCCAGCCCTATTTTTTATTCTTTATTTTGAAACAGGGTCTCACTAAGGTGTGGAGGGCCTCACTAAGTAGCTGAGGCTGGCCTGGCCAAGAAACTGCGATCCTCCTGTCTCAGCCTCCCAAGTACTGGGATTACAAGCATGCGCCACCATGCCCAGCTTGCAAGAGAAATTTTAGAAATCAAATTGCAAATATTGTTTGATTTGCCAAGTTCATCTTTCTAAATATATTTAATGAATGATTGCTTCTGTAGTTATTAGTCAGATAAGCAAAGATCAGAAATATTTTTCTATATTTTATGGAGTATTGTGGAGAGATATTTTTCAAGATTTACATGGAAATTAGGTGGAGTTGAGCTTATATTTAGTTTGAAATGAGTGTTGTTGCATAGAAGTGTATATTTTCGTTTTTGTTGATAGTATCTAATGTTTGACATTAAAGCTAAGTGATTTGCTATATACAAAATCAAACATACTTTCCAAAAATTATGAGAATGACCCCAGGAATGCAGGTTAAAATTTCATAAATAAAAGAAAATTTCATGTATAGAAGATTTAATGTATAGAAGAAATTAAATGATTCATAAGTTTTTTATTTCAGGGAAACTGAGGTTCAGTTTCAGACCACCATATTTTATTAGGTGAGTGGCATAACTGCTATTCTTTAGTGTTTTTTTTTGTATGCCTAAGTGTTAGAAATGCCTAGTACCTTATACAGAGAAAATAAGATAGGTCAAGTGTAAAGATTCCTTTTATTTTGTAGCAACTGGGGATTGAATCCAGGAGTACTCTACCATTAAACTGCACCTCCAGCCCTTTTGTATTTTTTATTTTGAAACTGGGACTCCCTAAGTTGCCAAGAATGGCCTAGAACTTATGATCCACTTCTCTCAGTCTCCCAAGTACTAGGATTACAGATGTGGGTCCCTGTACCCAGCTAAGAGTAAAAATTCTTGAATCAGACTTTGAGTTTGCATACTGGCTCTCCCTTATGATAACTCTTTGATGTTTTGTGTAGATTTCCATTCAAGAAAGGACTTGCTTAAGCTGCTGGGAGTGCTATTGACAGAAGCATGAGACTGTCAACCTCTCTGAATTGACAGAGCTATGGAGAACCCATTTTCCCAAGTTGACAACCCACTGCAAAGACCCATCATCATTGATCTATTGAGGCAGTGGCATAAAGGCCTGGCCATTTTTGCCCAATGCAGGATGATACTGATGGACCATTTTTGCTTCCATGTTCCTTGTGGGGTTGGTTGTTAAATTTGCATCATGGACAAACTTCTTCCTCTGCTTCCTTCTTTCTCACAGTACATATGGTACTCCCTAATAGACATTCTGCACAAGAATCCTCAAGTCCAAGTGTGATTTCCAGAGGACTCAGTGTGCCACAGTGGGTCCCTACAATGGTAAAAGCAGATGACAAGATGGGACTAGTGGGTGAGAATGTTTGCTACCTGACTGATGATTTCAACCCTATTTTGGAGGGTTGGTGAAGCACAGATAGTCCTGGGCATATAGTAGTGGTCCAATGGTTTATAATTTTACTGGTGTTGTTGGGTTGGTAAAATTGGTGGAAGGGAGTATAGTAGCTAGATATATGTATCATCCATTTGAAAAGTAAGAGGAAAGAGTAATTATAAGGGCAGTGAAATTGGATGGCTATTACTGAGCTCATTTTACACTCTAGAAAAAGATAAGAATAAGTCCATTATATAGGCAGATGAAAGCCAGTGTGCAAATCAGTGGGCTTCCTTTGTAGCACGAAGAGGTCCTTGTCTTCTGAAGAGAGAGGTCAGAGAAAGCTGGATCAAGAATAGAACATAACTGTTATTTCAAAGAAGGCTAAACTCCGAGTCAAGGCCAGTCTGCTATGAAAGAATAGGACCCTGACACATGCAACGGGAACATCAGGCTTATTGCCCCAGATGTCTTAAATCCCTAATTTTTCCCTGAAATCTCTAAGCCTTCAGACTGGCCATCTCTCTCTATTAAGCTCCCACTTACTCCCTTTGCATGAAGACAGTACAGAGGCCTCTTCTTAGTAAGGCAACATGTAACCCCTCACAATTTCTAACATCCCCCAACACTCTGATAAATATAATCAATTAGGATTATAGTGGCTTAATCCAGTCAGAAAATGCTACACTTCACAAAAGAAGAGATACAGATGGCCGATAGATACATGAAAAAAATGTTCACCATCACTAGCAATCAGGGAAATGCAAATCAAAAGTACACTGAGATTCCATCTAACCCCAATCAGAATGGCAATCATCAAGAAGTCAAACAACAATAAATGTTGGCAAGGATGTGGGGAAATAGGAACTCTTCTACACTGTTGGTGGGATTCCAAATTGGTTCAGCCACTGTGAAGATCAGTGTGGAGATTCCTCAGAAAACTGGGAATGGATCCACCATATGATCCAGCTATACCAGTCCTGGGTATGTTTCCATAGGGGCCAAAAGCAGAGAACTACAGTAATATATGCATATCCATGTTCCTAACAGCACAATTCACAATAGCCAAATTATGGAACCAGCCTAGGTGTCCATTCACAGATGAACGAATAACAAAATTATGGGATATCCACACAATGGAATTCTACTCAGCAATAAAGAAGAACAAAATTATGTCATTTTCAAGGAAATGGAAGGGCCTGGAGAATATTATGTTAAGTGAGATTAGCCAGTCACAGAAAGTGAAGGGTTATATGTTTTCTCTAAGATGTGCAAGCTAGGGAGCAATTGGGATACCAGAGGGGACTCCAGACAATGGAGGAGAAACCTCAGTGGAGCCAGGGAGGTGATCTAAGGGAAGGGGAGGAGGAAGACTGAGGTTCATTAATGGAAATACTACCATGGACTATGTGTACATATGTGAATATACCAACACCAGTCTCAGTACTCTGTATTGGGAAGGGGAGAAATGGGGAGGTGGGGAGGGGCCCACCAAGTGCTGTGTGCATGTATGTCACTGTCAACATGATTTACATTATGATATGAGACTATAATGCACCAATAAAAGCATATTTATAAAAAGAAAATACTGAACTTGAAAGGGAAGAAAAAGAGCTGAATGGCCTGCCTGTCTTGTTTGGACAGGGCTAGAAGAGTACCTGTGAGAATGGATTCTGAGGGTGCTTGATCAAAGGGGCAAGAACATAAAGATGGATAAAGGGAAGTTTAATTATCCTCAGATAATTAAATTATATCTCTCAAGATATAGTGTTTATACTCTGATAGGAGCCCCAGGAAATGGCAAAACTGTATTAGAACAGATTCTAGAAGCATGGAAAAAACAATGGCCCATGCTAAGTGAGGCAGAAATTCCAGATTTGCTGTGGCAAATAATGGAAGAAGAGATTTATAAATTCAGGAAACAAGGCATGTCAAGTGGATATTCTATGTAAGGCTGAAAAACCCAATGATTTGGTTTTAGAGGAAGGGATATACCATTTACTGAGACTATAAAGAATGCACTCCTAAGAGGCATGCCAGCATCACTGAGTTCAGTGGAGACCCTCCTCTCTGGGCCAGGGATGTTGGTAGACACACCACTATGGAAACAGTCTCAGTGATAGTAATGGGGATGATAGGACCAAACCAATTGGCACTAGGTAGTAGCATTTAACTTTCAAAAACCACATGAATACAATTATCACAAAGGCCACTAAGGTCAGAGTAACAGCTAAGGGAGTATTATCCATAGAACATCACGAAAACACAAAATAAAACATAGTGTTTATAAATGCAAAACAAATAGGCAGTTAACAAGGGTCATGTTATGTATATCAGAATAAATCAAGGGTGCATGATCAGGGAGACTGAGTGCAGTTTCCCCAACAAAACACCAGTCATAATCACTGGCTGATGTTTGCATCTGAAGATCAATGACTGAAGGACAGTTTGAGTGACTTCTTACATCGTGTGTACTGTGCTGCACTGGCTGGGTCTGCTGGAGTGCCCACTGGGCACATCACTGTATCTGTCCAGGCCTCTGTTGCCCCACACACCACACCCACAGCCATGAATTACAGTTTGAAGGAACTGTGCAGAAACTGAATACAGTACTATGCCCAACTGGAACTAAAGCCAACGTAGCTTACCAAACTGGCACCTTCTGATGCATCTTAGGAGAAATTCTTTTACTACAAAAGCCACCCTATAAAACTGTTAGAGAGAACAGATCTACCAGATGTGAAAATAGCAATGGAGGCACACGATGGATGCCTCCAAAGGAACAGAGTAACTCTAGCCACAGACTCCAAAGAAAAAGAAATCAGGAAAACACCTGGAAAATAATTCAAAATAATGACCCTAAGAAAATTAAATGAGACACTTGGGGCTATAGATAGACAATTCAAAGACATTAGGAAGGTAATTCATTATATAAATGAGAAATTCAGCAAAGAAATAACTATTGTCGAAAAACAACCAAACAGAAATCTTGGAGCTGAAGAACTCAGTAAGCCAGGTCAAAAATACAACTGAGATACTTAACAACAGAATATATCAAGGAGAAGAAAGAATTTCTGAACTTGAAGATGGATCTTTTGAAATAACCTAGTTAGACCAAAGAAAATAAAAAAGAATGAAGAAAGCTTCCAAGATTTATTGGACATATTGAGTAAATAGATATAATATGTGCTCCCTTCTAGAACAGAAGGAAAAAGGTATAGAAGACCTAGTCAATGAAATAGCTGAAAATTTCCAAAATATTAGAAAAGATATACACATCTAGATCCAGGAGGCTCAAAGGATTCCCAACAGATATGACAAAAAGAGGTCCATTTTGTGGCAAAAGTCTGCCAAAAGTCCAAGGCAGAGAATTCTAAAACAAACAAAAGCAAGAGAAAAGTGCCAAGTTTCACTTAGACTAACCCACATTAAACTAAAAGCAGATTCCTCAGTAGAAACATTACTAGCCAGGGGAGAATGGGATGATAAAGGTCCTGAAAGAAAAAAAAAACTGTCAATGAAGAATACTACACTCAGAACAAACTTATCTTTCAAAAATGAAGGAGAAATAAAGTTTTTCCAAGACAAGCAAAAACTGAAGGAATTTATCACTATTAGACTGGCCTTAAGAAAATACCTAAGGGATTCCTACAACTAGAAGAAAAAGGATAATAACTGCCACCAAGAAAACACATTAAATTATACAACACACTGGAAGAGCAGATATACAAAGGAGAAAGAGAAAAAGCATCAAATCTTATTAATAAAAAACCCCACTAACTGCAAAAATAACAACAAAAGAGAAAACCAAATAAAAACAAGAGAAGCAAAAAATTAAATGACAGAAGTCTTTACATATCAACAATAATCTTGAATAATTACAGAATAAATTTCTCAATTAAAATGCTTATACTTCTTGAATGAATGACTCTAGATCCCTATCTCTCACCAAATACAAAAATCAACAAAAATGAGCCTATCCTCAAAATGGATAAAAAGCCTAAATGTACAACCTAAAACCATGATACTACTAGAAGAAAACATAGGAGAAATAGTTGAAGACATCAACACGGCAATAATTTTTTGGATAAAACTCCAAAAGCATAAGGAAACAAAAGAAAAATAAATAGGATTCTATTAAAGAAGCTTCTTCACAGCAAAAGAAACAACCAGTAAGAGTCAATCTACAGAGTGGGAGAAAATATTTACCATTAGACATCTGGCAAGAGATTAATATCCAGAATATATAAGGAACTCAAAAGAACTCAACAACAAAAACCAAATAATCCAGTTTGAAAATGGGCAATACCCTAAAATAGACATTTCTCAAAAGAAGACATAAAAATGGCCAACAGGCATATGAAAAAAATGTTCAGCATCACTAGTCATTAGGAAATGTCACTCCTCAGTAAGAACATGGTCCAGTTAGAATGCCTATTCCCCCAAAAGCAAAAATAGCTAATTTTGACAAGGATGCAGAAAAATAGAACTCATCCACTGGAGGTGGGAGTATAAATTACTACAGCCGTGGTAGAAAACAATATGCAGGGTCCTCAAGAAACTAAAAATATATCTTCTAGCCGGGCATGGTGGCGCACGCTTGTAATCCCGGTACTTTGGGAGGCAGAGACCGGAGGATCCGGGTTCGTGGCCAGCCTCAGCTCGCGCACACGCACGCGTGCTCTCTCTCTCTCTCTCTGTCTCTCTCTCTCCTTCTCTCTGTCTCTCTCTCTCTCTCCCTGTCTCTCTCTCTCTCTCTCTACTTAGTGAGGCTCTCCACAACTTCCTGAGACCCGGTCTCAAAATAAAGTATAAAAAATAGGGCCGGGGGCGTAGGGCGGAGGTAGAACGCCCCTGCGTTCAATCCC
>PVJS01011243.1:14093-35318 GCA_004027185.1 Glis glis | reverse complement strand
ATCCAGATATTCTGCTTCTGAATATATTATCCAAAGTAAATGAAATCAGCCTGTCAAAGAGATTCCTGCACTTCTGTGCTTGTTGCAACACTATTCACAGTAGATGAGATAAGGAATCAACTGAGATATCCATCATCAGATGAACATATAAAGAAAATGTGCTATATATACAAAATGTAATATCATTCAGTGATAAAAAATAAAATCCTATCATTGTGGCAAAATGGATGGAACTGGGGGACATTATGTTAAGTGAAATAAGCCAGGCTCACAAGGCCATATGCCATGCATTCCCACTCATATGTGGAAGCTAAAAAACATTCCCTCAAATAGGAGAGTAGAAAACCTAGGAAGCAGAGGATAGGAAGGGTAGGGGGGAGTGGAGAGAAAGGGAGACTGGATAAGAGGTACCAAAATATAGTTAGACAGGAGGAATTAGCTGTCATGTACTAAAGCATAGTAGGATGAATATAGTTCATGAAATCCTATTATGTATTTTTTGAAGAACTAGAAGATAGGGGGTTCGAAGGCCCTAAACATAAATAAATAAAAAGGAGATAGAAATGCTAATTATCCTTATTTTGTCATTACACACTGTATACGTGCATTGAATTTTCACACTGTACTTGAGGTATAGAGTATATATGATTAATAAATATGATTAATTATTATGCGTCAATTAAACAGAAAAATTAAAAATGGGATTAACTTTGTTTTACTAACTTAGCTAGTAATTTGAACAATTATGTCCCTGTTTCTATGAGACATGAGAGATATAAATATGTGCCTCCAAATTCTTACTCTTTTAAATGTTTTTGACATTGTTTTCTAATCAATTAATTCCTACAAATATGATAACTGAAGAGTCACAGAACTAAGAAGATTTTAAATACTAGTAATGATGTAATAGCTGTCATCTATAAAGCATTTGCTATGTGGCAGACCCCCATGCTAATTGCCTTATTAATGTTTAATAAACTTGGTAAATATTTAGGGAACAGCCTAGCATACCAGGCACATAGTGAATAGCAGCACAGCAGTCAATGAGCATTGCCCATCCTTCCAGCACTTATTACCTAGTCAAGAAGACAAACAGCTAAACATACCATTATGATAGAGAATAAATGCTATAATATAGAAAGAAAATAACATAGGAGGGAGATCCAGACTACTTGTGCAGAGTCAGAGAAAGTGTTCCAGAAAAAGTGACCTATAAGACCTGAAATATAAGCAGCAGTGGCTGAGTTAAGTGATTTAAGGTTTCAGAAAAGGAACAGCATTCAAAAAGAAGCAGAGGAACAAGGCAATTTTCACCAAGTTGGAAAGCAGCATAGTCAGTGGGAAGCAGTGATAAAAGAGCCCAGGGAAGTAGCCAGAGAACCCGGCAATCATGAAGGCCCTTGTATGCCTCCCAAGTGGTGACCCTGAAAGTACCCTTGACCTTTTCCCAGGACAAAAAGCCACTAGGTTTTCAGTAAAGAGGTTGTATTTGCATATTCAGTAGAGACTGGTTGTATTTACATTGGAAAAGTTTCAGTCTGGCTGCATTGTAGGTTGTAGAAGGAAGCAAGACCAGAGATAATAAAGACGGTATTAAAATTATTCATGAATTAGGGGCTAGTAGTTTGGGTTAGGGGAACTTTGAGGACAGCAAGAAATGTGGCAGTTCAAAGCATGTTTAGAAAACAGTAATAAAGCCAGGCGTGGTGGCACATGGTTGTAATCCCAGTACTTTGGGAGGCGAAGACCGGAGGATCCGGGTTCGCGGCTAGCCTCAGCTCGCTCTCTCTCTCTCTCTCTCTCTCTCTCTCTCTCGCTCCTTAGTGAGGCCCTCCACAACTTCGTGAGACCCAGTTTCAAAGTAAAGTATAAAAAAATAGGGCCGGGGGTGTAGCGCAGAGGTAGAACGTCCCTGCATTCAATCCCCAGTACCGCAAAAAAAAAAAAAAAAGGAAAACAGTAATAATAGGGCTTGGGTAGTGGTAGAATGTGCGACTGAGGCAAAAGAAGAACAGAAATGCTGCTTTCAGGCAGTAGGTGTTGCTTTGCACAAGCATGGCTGCTCAGGAGAGGGGAAGATGCTGAAATCTCCTGTGAACCCAGACCACCTGATCAGGTGGTCTGGCCATGTCAAGAGGAAGGAGGGTCTTTTCTAAATTGTACAAAGATGCCGTATTGACTGATGGTTGCCTTGGAGAAAGGCAACCATAATGCCCATGGGTGTTTGGTTATTTGGATTACTGGTAGCACCATTTGCTGAGCCTGGAAACAGAGGATACTGTGGAGAGGAAAATAATGAGTGCAGTTTGCAATTAAACCCTACTGAAAATTTAAGAAGTAATATTAAACCCAGTTTATAAAAGAAATTGAGCCTTGGAAAGGTAAATTTTTTTCTCAAGGACTGATATGGTTAGTATATGTTGAAGCTGTACATCAGATCTTGATACAATACTGTATTTTTTCATTCGTATGTTTTCTGAAATTGGAAAGACAAAAATTGCATTAATATATGTATATATATATATATATATATATATATTTTTTTTTTTTTTTTGCAGTACCGGGGATTGAACGCAGGGGTGTTCTACCTCCACACTACACCCTCGGCCCTATTTTTTTTATGCTTTATTTTTGAAACCGGGTCTCATGAAGTTGCGGAGGACCTCACTAGATAGATAGATAGATAGATAGAGAGAGAGAGAGAGAGAGAGAGAGAGATTGCGCGCGCATGCGCGCTGAGGTTGGCCGCGAACCCGGATCCTCCGGTCTCCGCCTCCCAAAGTACTGGGATTACAAGCGTGCGCCACCACGCCTGGCTTGCATTAATATATTTTGAGGATCACTCCATTATGAAATAGATGTGATTTCACTTGGGCAAAGTACTAATTTTAAGAAATGTCTTTGCCCCTGAAGTTTCTTCACACTGGATGTTTTATTAATCTTCTGTCTTTTCTCTAAAGCCTTTTCTCCTCTCATCTTTCAAGCTCCACGGTAGCCTTATTTCTTATGGGAAATGATTCTAGACATCCTGCTTCATATCAGTGTTTCTCTCATGAGCTCCCTGGGCATCTTGTATTACACCTCTTTCACTTGAATGTTCACACTGCCTTAGTAATTGGTTTACTTTTAGTTTTCCATTCCTAGTACTTGGCATGTAGTTACTGTTCGGTGGTAAACAGTATTTGAAGTAATATTGTGTGAGCAAACCACTTCTCAAAGCAATTTGCTAATAAACCTTCATTGATTTACCCTGTTTCCTAGTCCTGCAACTCCCAGACACAGATTAACATAAAAAATGAACTGGAGACATTAAAAAATAGCATTTCCAGTCTCCACTGCAGACCTACTGAATCTGGGACAGGGTCAAGGTATCTGGTCTTTGAAAATGTTTCCCACATGACTCTACAGTTAGCCCAGCCACTCATGAATCACTTCTCTATCCCCCCAGCACACTCTGATACAGTCCTTCTACCAATGCATGCTTATGGTTGTTATAGTCTTTATTGTATTGATGTAACGTATTTGTTGTTTTTTCATTAAAATTTTTCGAGGTGATTATCTATATCTAAGCTATCTGTATATTGCCAGGCACCGAGTAGGGAGATTATTCGTGCTTCTCCATAGTCTCTGGAGAGTATTTTTTCTGTCTCATGTCTTGAATTTAAGTTACTTAGACTCATTTCATTTTAAGAGAGTTGCATGTCACACTTTGGATACTCAGCTAAATCTATATAAATATGTATACAAGGCAGATATATTTTCTACATTTTGGTAAAACACATGTTTTTATATGTTCGTACAACCATTTTAGAAAATGTTTTAGAAAGAATTTTTGTCTTTTCATCTGTTATGCACCTTTTAAACCTAGCCAACACTGAATCCATCTGTGCTAAGGCCACCAGAACCGTTTCATTTCTGCTTGTTTGTATGCTAGCAATGCAGCTCGTATCAACAGTGCTTCAGTTGTTCTCTCTCCAAATGAGCTGACCAGAACTCATGCAGATACCTTATAAGTCACCTACCTTTTCTTCTGTGCCACTAAGAAAGCATTTACATTTTTAAAAGGAAGGCATTTTTCAGACTATAGTAATTCTAACATTAAGCATCAAAATCACATTTAAGTTGAAATTATCTACTTTTCTTAAATGCTATGTGCCAGATCCCCATTTCTTTTTTAAGAAGCATGGTTGCATTAAATGATAAATTTGGCTTGACTTAATCTCATGAACTTCTGTGACTTGACATTTGACCATGGAAGTGTATTATTGTTTATAGGACGTGTTTTATGTTTTTTTTTAATTCCCATCTCTCCTGTTAGTAATCTGGAAAACCTAGAATTTCTTGATGCAATAAATGTTTCTGCATCAATACTGTAATCATGTTTTTCTGCTGATTCCTCAACACCACAGCTAATGTGATGTCATTTCCCGTGACCTTCCAAAGTCTTTTATGCTCTCGCTGTATTTCCAGATCTAAGCATCGTCACTTTTTCTTTCTTCTAGTATGCTGTTCTCTGGGGATGGTATTTCTTAAGAAATCCATGATAATTTCAACACCCCAGGATTTTGCTCTGCCTTCTTTGTGAAGGAGTATCTCTCAAGAGTAATATTTTGCAAATAGCCTCCTAGCAGCCCTATAAAAATGTAGATACACTTCTGGAATATGTTACTTTTATCCTACCCATTTTTTTAGATTGTTGCTGGGTGGGATGAGGCTCTGCCCCTGCCTCTGGTGTACTGTGCAGTCACATCAGGATTCTGTCCTCCCATTGCCTATGTCACAGCCTCAGTGTCCTTGTCTCCATTCTTCCTAATTCTACTCCATTCTCCATACAACTGCCACAATAATTTCTTCAATCATGTTGAAGTCATTCCCTTGCCAATTCCACAGAAATTCATTCTGAAAGGCATTAAAGCAAATCACAAGTTTGAGTCTATACTTTGAGCCCTCTGTTGATAGGCTGCCTCACGGTCATCCTAGCTCATCATTTGTTGTTGCCCAACATGAGCTCTTGGTTCCGAGTATTTCCATTTCCCTTTAAGTTTCTGGGTTTGTTCCCACTTCCCCTACCCTTAGTCATTTCAATGCATTCCATTTCCTTCAATAACTACATTTAGCAGTAGCTAAGGGAGAGTTAAATTTCCGAAAATATTCGTGACTCTCTAAAATGAACAAGGCAGATCGCATTTTGAATTCACTAGAGGGAGCTCAATATTTAAAATAACCTTCCTAAAAATTACTCTATTTAAGAAATGAAAGAAGTCTTTTTAAAAAGTGAAAAATTATCTAGTGTTTTTCCTGATGTTTTCAGAATTTTCCTATAAATAATCACCAGAGAACCCATTAATGGATATGATGTACATACACAAATTGATCAATGCCAATCTCAATGCCATGTAGCAGGAGGGTGAGGGAGCAGGGTGGAGCCTGGGGGAAGCTCAATGAGTGCTGTGTGCATGTGTGTCTCTATCACTCTGAGCTTCATCATGATGTATGATTGCAATGCACCAATAAAAACACTAATAAAAAAGAGAAAAGGATCCGAGAATCATCAAAGGTTAACTTAAGAGACCATATAATCTTGCACACTTTTAAAAAATTGAAATTTTGTGATTGCAGTTTGTATTATATATTAATTATGTTTCCTTGAGCTATGGCATGAATATTTGTGTCCCCTTAAAATCCATGTTGAAACCTATGTAATGGCATTAGGAGGTGGGGACCTTTAGAGGTGATTAGATCATGAGGGCAAAGACCCCATTAATAGGATTAGTAGAAAAGAGGCCCCAGAGAGCTGCCTTCTTCCTTCTACCATGTGAGGATGCGGTGAGAAGGCACTGTGACAAGGGCAGGCCCTCACCAGACATCAGATCTGCCAGTGTCTTCATATTGGACTTCCAGTCCTCCAGAACTCTGAGAAATATATTTCTGTTGTTTATAAGCTACTCAATTTATGAGATTTTGTTATAGCAGCCTGAACGGACTAAGGCACCTTATAATTGATTTCTTAACATTTTATATCTTATTTTCTTATTTGCTCTTCCTGTATTTTCTTTCTCAGTTAATGGCAGGATCATCCATTCATTGGTCTAAGACAGGAACTAGAAGTCATCAAGCTATCACTCCTTTGCCCAACTCAATGCCATTCTCTCTTCCACTAGACTGTAACTCTCTTGAGGTTAGGGTAAGGCTTGCTCACTATACTATCTTTCCTAACTAGCACAGCACTTAGAATGTATGAGGTAGAGCCAGGCATGGTGGTGTATACCTGTAATCCCAGTCCTTGGGAGGATGAGAAAGGAGGATTGCAGGTTGGAAGCCAGCCTCAGCAACTTCATGAGGCTCTCAGTAACTTAGTGAGACTCTCAGTAACTTAGTGAGACCCTGTTTCCAAATAAAAAATAAAATAAGGCTGGGGGTGTAGCTTGAAGGTATAATGCCCCTGGGTTCAATTCCAAGCAAAACACACACACACACACACACACACACACACACACACACGAATATAGGAGATAGTCAATCAATATTTGGATGAAAACATCCCTTTTCTACTCCCTATATCTAAATTTTTATCAGACTTCCTAGTTTACCCCCTAAATAATTTTTAATTTGTTCTCTCTTCTCACCCCTGTTCTGTTTGGGCCCATATTACTTCTTATTTGGACCGTGGAAATAAATTCTATCCAATCTTGTCCTCCTTCCTTTACCATTTCTCCAAATGATTCACCTTGAATTAAAATAGGCCAATGCCACTACTTACTAAATCCCTTCTATGGCATAGTGACATATTATTTGAAAAGAAGAGTCAGAGAGTGGCATGAGATAAATCTAGGGAGGTAGGAGAACACAGATATAGTCACTACTCAATTACTCTTCAAATCGTCAGACTTAAAGACTTGTCTGGACCATTACAGTGGAAACCAGAAATTCCAAAGATGTAACTTTAATCTCTTATTTACTTGAATTTTGTGCTGATTCAATAAGTAATGGGAAACAATTCACCTTTTTAGAAGATGTAAAGGGAATAACTCATATGTTTATCTCTTTACCAATGATGCTATTATATAGGTGAATCACTAGAGATCAGTTTGGGTGTTATTGTAATAATGGTTAATGGACACTTTTGCCTTCAAGTATGTTAATAAGTCTTAGAAAAATCTCAAAAGCTTTTAAAGTTCATGTCAATATCATCACAGTTCTTTTTTAGATAAAATTGATGGTTATTATGCCCTCGAAGCAATAATCCAGCTCTGTAAGAGGCTTAACACATTCTTAACAACCTCTCTCATCATCTTAGAAGCTCTGTGGGAAACATGTGTTCAAGATGATATGGTTTCAGTCCTGAAAATTTTCTTTAGTGTAGAAGAAGAGACAGGAACTAGCACTGAAAACCATTGTTTTTTTTTTTTTAATCAAGGAGCTTTTGGATAACTTAGATGTCATCCATATAGATAATAGAGATATACAGTAGTCCCCTCTTATTCAGTTTTGCTTCCTATGGCTTTGATTATCTGAAGTCAACCATGGTCTAAAAATATTACATGGAAAATTCCAGAAATAAAAAAATTCATAACTTTTAAATTGTGCTCTGTTATGAGGAACATGATAAAATCTCAACCCCCCTGTTCAGTCTGTCCCACACAGGACATGAGTCATCTCTTTGTGCAGTGTATCCACTCTGTGTATGCTACCCAACTTAGTAACCATCTCAGTTATTTGATCCACCATCACTGTATCATAGTACTTGTGTTTAAATGACCTTTATGTTACTTAATAATGAGTCCAAAGCACAAAAGTAGTGATGCTGCCACGTTGGGTATGACAAAGAGAAGCTACAGAATGCTTCGTTTAAGTGACAAGGGGACAGTGAAGAAAGAAAGAAAAAACATTATATGCTGAGGTTCCTAGGAGAGCCAACAGAATTGGGAGAAGATTTTTGCCAGCTACTCCTCTGATAGAGAACTAGTATCTAGAATATACAGAGAACTCAAGAAACACACCGGCAAAAAACCAAAAAACCCAATCAAGAAATGGGCAAGTGAACTAAATAGATACTTCACAAAAAAGAAATACAAATGGCAAATATGTATGAAAAAATGTTCAACATCATTAGCAATCAGAGAGATGCAAATCAAAACTACCCTGAGATTTCACCTAACCCCAATTAGAATGACAATCATTAAAAACACAAGCAAGTGGGCTGGGATGTAGTTCAGTGGCAAAGCACTTGCCTTGCAAGTGCAGCGCCCTGGGTTCCATCCCCAGCTCCAAAAAGAGAAAAAAAAAAAAAAGACCCAAAAAACAAAAGCTAAGAGAAAGGAAAAAAAAAAAAAAAACACAAGCAACAAACGCTGGCAAGGATGTGGAGAAGAAAGAACTCTTAATACACTGTTGGTGGGATTGCAAATTATGCAACCACTTTGGAAAACAGTGTGGAGGATCCTCAGAAGAATGGGAATGAACCTACCATATGACCCAGCTGAACCACTCCTGGGTATCTCCTCAAAAAATGGAAACCAAACTACCAGAGTAATGCATGCATATCTATGTTTATAGCTGCACAATTCACAGTTGCCAAACTATGGAACCAGCTGGGATGTCCATCAACAGATATATAGATTACAAAACTATGGGATATGTACACAGTGGAATTTTACTCAGCCATAAAGAATAAAATTATGTCATTTGCAGGGAAATGGATGGAATTGGAGAACATTATGCTAAATGAGGTTAGTCAGTCACAAAAAGTGAAAAGTTGGATGTTCTCCCTAATATGCAGAAGCTAGGGAGAAAAGGAGGCATAGAAGGGACTCCCAACAAAGGAGGAGAAACCTTAGAGGAGTGAAGAAGGTGACCTAACTAAAGGAGATGGGAGAAGGGAGCAGGGAAACACCTTAATGGACATGATATATATATACAAACTTATCAAAGTCAATCACTGTATTGAGCACTGGAAGGAGGGGAGAGGAAGGGAATAGGGTGGGAACTGGGGGAGGGCTCAGTGAGTGCTGTGTGCATGTATGCCTCTACCACCCTGAACTTCATTAAGATGTATGATTACAATGCACCAATAAAAAAAAAGAAGTAAGTATAAGATTAACTCACTGCAGTATGCTTATCTCATTGTAACACAAAAATATAGATTCAGGAAGATCAATTATTCCTATTCATTAAAATCAATTTATTTGTATAAATTTTGTACTTGTCTCACAATAACAGGAAAACAATAGGGAAAATTATTTCTTAAATACATAACAAATGCCAGATAATATTACCCTTTTTTTCTTTCCTTTTATTAATTTTTATAAAAAGCAAAACATATATTTGTCACTTTGAATCTCACTATGATGTATAATTACAATGTACCAATTTACTGTGACATAATTGCCAAATTATCCCACTTGGTATATTTTTTTGTAATTCATTTCAACTTAACATAAAAATGAGATATCCATTTTTCCTTAAATATAAATCAATTCCAATCTAATTATTCACTAGTTTAATTCTTTTTTCAAAAGCAAATTTTATTAGTATTACATACCTATTTAAATAATTTAAGATATGAGAACTTTATTGTGAGAATGTATTACTAAACATAACTGTGGTTTGGCTACTTTAAAGAGAAAAATTTAAAAATTTTCCCAATGAAACACTTCTTACAACTCTGACTTAAATGTACTGTAGAAGAAAAATTTTCCATATTAGTAAATGAATCATTACATGGTCATATATAGTATTAACTGAGAATTGTCATATTATCAACATGTCTGTAGTGTAAACAGATTCAATGGTAGGGGTAAAAACCTTCTGTGTTAATATTTAGGAAAACTGGGTAATGTATCATTAAGAATAAACACTGATACAAATATGCAATTTCTTGGTGCTCTATCTTGTGTTACAGAAGTCTTCTTGTCTAACCTTGATTTAAGTGTACTCTGTGCATAAGCAGTAACCTCATTTGGGTCATGAATGTGAATCAATAGAGTAAAAACTACCACATTTGACCTTGCCATGATGCAAAACTTTAGATACTCAATGTTGCATTCCTTATTGAATGTGTTCATTTCATTTGGAGATAACATAACTATCTTCATCCTTACAAACATAAATGAATAAGAAATTATACCAAAACAAGCATTTGAATCATCTTTTTAATGGCCTTAAGATCGAATTAGAGACAATGTAAGTAAAGTAAATTACACTAATATAAAGAGTAAATTTATGGTGCAGATTTAACTACATTCTGTTACAAACTGTGCCTGGAGAGTTTTATAGTTTTGTTTTCAAGGAGGTAGAATTAATAGGAATTGCATCAGGAATACCAAGCATGAAGACGTTGAGGAATCTTATTACTGGTATGACTCTGCTACTTAGCAATGATCAGATATTCAAGCACAGAACCCAGGGAGTAAGAACCACGAATTGTAGTCAAGGGAACTTAACATGAACGAGCGTGTGAAGAGGTCTTTCAAAATGCAAATGCAGTTTTGCTTGCACAAAAGATAAAGAAATTCACAAAAAGAAGGAGAATTAGTAATTTTCTTGAACTGTTATGTGGTCCCACTCACATTTCTATTGTGATTAGTTCTGATCATTCAGAGCAGGACTGATGAGCTCGAACCATTTTATTGGAAGGAAATAGGAAAGTAATATCAAAGAATGACTTTAGGTATCACTGAGGAAAGGGGGAAATGGTGGAACCAGTAGAGGTGTCATCAGGAAGTAGATAAGCTAAGCACACTATTTTCTCTGCTTTGAAAACAAATACAGCCTGAGTTTCAGTCACTGGAGAGGTTTAAGCAAAGCAAAATGAATTCATTTTAGGAAAGTTGTATTTCAGACTTTGCATTTAATAAGGGTTGAGCTGGATTATATATAAATCATATACCATCCAAAGATTATTTGTGATTATTTGTGTATATAGGTACATATGTGTATACATGTGCATATAGACATACACACAGAGAAAATGAATATATTTATTAAACTGTGTTTTAAAATGAAAATTCAGAGGCAGGCATGGAGACACAAGCCTGTAATCATAGTACTTGGGAGAGTGAGACAGGAGAATCACAGGTTTAAGGCCAGTCTAGCAACTTAGCAAGACCCTCATCAACTTATCAAGAACCTGTTTCAAAATAAAAAAATAAAATGGGGTGTAGCTTGGAGGGAGAATGCCTCCAGGTTCAATCCTCAGTACCAAAAATAAATAAATAAGTGCATGATAAAAACTGAAAATGAAAATTCAACTTAAACTGCATTTCGTCCAATTTAAATAGCTATGCTTCTCTAACACACTTATCACATCTCAGAAACTTCTCCTGGGTCTCTTCTGATCCTCCCAAAAGTCTCACAAAGTATGCATTATTCCATCTGATAGCCTCAGAGTGTAATCAAGCTCTGAGTGACACTCAGAAGTGACACTCTACAAAATGACAACTGATATTTGAGGCCTGTTTCTCTACAAAGGCTGTTTTCATTCCACTTCATCTCCTATCTCCCTTCCAGTATGTATAGTAGTGTAATAAAATAGTTTGATTTATTTTCCTTTTCTAATTTTTCGACATTGTAGAGTTGTAATCCTGCCTCAGTGAAACATATCTAATTTTATGGTACATAGAAAAATTAACAGTTACAAAGTCAAAGAACTTAGAGTCTTCCTATGGCATGGAATTGTACTGTATTGACTGGCCTTATGTTGCCACATAATGTTGAATGAAGACTCAAGACATTTCCCACTTGAGGAGCTTTGGCTGTGATTAGGTAGCACCATAGATAACCATACCAGGAAAATTCTGCCACTTCTTAGTGATATGTTTTTCTGGACAAGCTCCAAACTACATATTGATTTCCATTCTCTATTGTTGTATCAGAGAGAAGCATTATGGATTTGATTTTATAATTACTGGAAATATATATGTCTAATGAGTCAAGAATATACAGAACTGTCAGCCTTCTCACCTCCAGAACATCATTGTCAGCTCTAGAAAATAGGTTTCTGCTTCTGGAACATATTATTTACTCAATCTTGAAGAGAAGGGGCATTTGGTGAGCATGGCTGGGCTCTTATTCAACAGGAAAAAAATTACTTTGCAATTTTCCTTTGGTTTATTCTCCTTTGAAAAAAGAGGAGTGAATGGGGAAACCACTGCTTTGCTTTTCTCTAGGCTGTATCATGATAGTGGAGCTGGTAGAAGAAGCATTAGCAAGTAATAGCCATTAAATAGGGGCCCATTTGTCCCCAAACATGCATATTCACACCCAATAATATCTTCAGGGTTTCTAGATTACACGTGTCCTTGGGACACAGAGAAATATCCTTTCCTTGTATGTGAAATGTATTAAATTGTATGTCAGAGTTTTACCTCACCATGAGCTCAGGTAGTTGTATATTTGTTAGCTCATTTTGAAAATATTTTATCAAGCAAAAAGTTAAATTAATTCCAATAGGTAAGTTTAATGTAAACCTAAGACATATACTACTATAGGACTATACATATCATACCTTTTCCTTCAATAAGAATATGAAATTTGAAAAAACGTGTGGCCATTATAGAACGTTTTGAACGTTTACTGTTGCATTGTTATTATTAACCTTAATACATCATAGTGAGGTTCAAAATGATACAAACATACGTGCACCAGCACTTGGTGTGATTTCCTCTAGATCCCACACTCCCCTCACTCCCCACCCCATACATGTTAGTGAGACTGGTAGTGATACTTTCATATAAGGACATTGCATTATTTTAACTGCTTCCTTAATCAATTATTCTTTTTTCTCTCCCAATCTCACTCTTCCAGTCTGCTTCCGCCATTCTACTGGTCTTTCTCCTTATTTATCTCAAGTCCCTTTTGTTTCCTATTTTCTGTTTAGCTTCCACATATGAGAGAAACATACAACCCTTGACTGGCTGATCTCACTAAGCATAATATTCTCTTGTTCCATCCATTGTCCTGCAAATGACATGATTTTGTTCTTCTTTATGGCTGAGTAAAATTTTATTATTTGTATATACCACATTTTCCTTATCCATTAATCTGTTTATGGACAGCTAGGTTGAAATGTTTTTAAGTAGATATCTCACAAGGTACTATCAGGCCAAATGTTGTTTTCTCTTACCTAATTGTGTGTATGTACACACATATGTGTGTGTGTGCATTTGTGAAGAGAGAGAGAGAAATCCATAGACAAATAGGAAGATAGGGAGATGTATATATGCACAAGTATATGTATATATGTTATGGGAGCATAACATACATGCATATGTAAAAATATAGCTTTGTAAGAGAGCAATATAAAGATTTTAAGACAGCCTAGATTATAAACTTAGGTTTTTCTTTTGCGGTACTGGGGGATTGAACCCAGGGGCGTTCTAACTCCGCGCTACACCCCCGGCCCTATTTTTTTATACTTTATTTTGAAACCGGGTCTCACAAAGTTGCGGAGGGCCTCACTAGGTAGAGAGATAGAGAGAGACAGGGAGAGAGAGTGCGAGAGAGAGCTGAGGCTGGCCGCGAACCCGGATCCTCCGGTCTCCGCCTCCCAAAGTACTGGGATTACAAGCGTGTGCCACCACTAAACTTAGGTTTTTTAATGATCAGTATTACCTATGGGAAGAATTTTGGGGGATGAATGAAAAATAAAGTACAAATAAAAAATTAGTTCATCTTGCATTCATAAAATCACCTTCCAGGTACCCTGTAATGGTTAATTTATTCCCTCCTAAAGGAGTCTTTCTGGCTCTAATATTGACCTTCTTAGGTGCCAGGAGTTTTTTTCTGTGTACAGTATGTGTGTATATGTGTGTGTATATATGAATGTACATGTGTATTTAGAACAGTTAATTAGATATAGTTCTAAATTTATTCTCAACATCATATTTTGCCTGGATACTTGGTCAGTGTGATGACCAAGTGATGACCTGTGAGCCAGACCCAGGTTCAAATCCTGGCCCTGACACTTACAAACTGCAGTCTCAGAAGTCAGATGATTCCATCATGAGTCATTGTATCTCTTTGAAAGAGTAGGAATAATTTTAATGTAATACCCTCTTGTTTTCCTGTGGGCTGCAGATATGTATGCAAATTGCCTTTGTACAGTGCCTAAATGTTCTTGTAAATTCACATCAAATCAGAACAAGTAATTAAAAACAAAACTCAATCGCTTTCTACATGTGACAGCAAACATATCTTTCCACTGATTTCATTATTCACTCTTTTGAGATTACTGGATATATAATAAAAACATTTACAGCTTACTTATTTCAAAATGTGCTTCTAGAAATATATTCAACCTATATCTCTTGTATATCAGTTTATGGTCTCTTGCATTTAGGTTTAAAATCTATTGCTTATGTGACTACAGTATAATTTATAAAGAAAGGTTTTTAAGCAAGTGTTATTAGCCAATAGCTGTGCTGAAATCTCAGCATATCATCATGTGCTGGAATATTGTTATTGTACACCAGAAAAAAGGCCTTGTAGTTCCCACAAGTAATGAATATTTTCTGATAGAATCTGTAGTTTTTATTTATTTAATAAATATACTTGATAACTTTAAAATCTTGCTTATTTTAAAAAACCTTGTCCAACTCTTTTTCTACTGATATGTAATTCTTGTTAAACTCTTTCAGATGAAATAATTTGGTAATTAAATATCTCCCTCCTTTTCCCCAGGGACTCACTCTTTTATTGGTGATAAGGATTACACATTATTCATAACCCTGTTTCTTTCCCTTTCTATGTTGTTGACTTCCTATCCTATCCTTTCCTTGTGCATTTTCATGACTAATTTTCTATCTCATTCTCTTTTGTTTCCATATCAAGACAGGCCCTTTACAAGACGTTTTCTACTTGATTCATCTACTTTCTCCCTTTGGCATTGCATTATTTTTCTTAAAGATGTTCCTTGAAATTAAAAGAGTGTATAGTACAAATTTACTGTCATCATTAGCTCATTCTTTTAGATTGCAGTCACCCCAAACCAGGTGTTTCCATTTTAAAAATTTGTTTGAATCTATATTGCTATAGAAAATCTCTGAACTTTAGTGTCTCACTAAATTGTGCCCTCCCCCATTCTAGCTAATCCAAGCCTCAATTTGATGTTCTTACTTGCTATGATCTGGATATTAAGAGTGTGTGTGTGTGTGTGTGTGTGTGTGTGTGTGTGTGTGTGTTTTACTGGGGATTGAGCCCAGGGGAATTCTACCTCTGAGCTATACCCCAGCCCTTTGTCATTTTTTATTTTGGAACAGGGTCTCAGTAAGTTGTGGAGGGCCTTGCTAAGTTGCTGAGTCTGGCTTCGAGCCTGCAATCTTCCTGGATTACAAGTGTGCATCACCATGCCTGGTTCAAGGTATTCTTATTAAGATATTCTTAAGGTATAAGAATGTGGAACCATAATCTGACTGGAGTTCAGAACTGGGGCCTTTGGGGAGTGCTAGGATTAAAGTCATGAAGGTAGATCCCACCCCCCTCCAATGAATTATGGCAACTTTAGAAGAAGAGGGAGAGAGACCAGATTTGTGCAGATTCATGAGCAAAGTGATATAAATCTACCTGCTTCAGGTACAGTGAGCTCTGGTCTTGGACTTCTCCACTCAGAGAAATCATTTGGCTCTGCTTGGCTGGACCTCCCAGTGTCCGCATCCGACTGCACCTCCATGGAGAATGTCCAGCCAAACATGATACTCATACGTGCTTCCCTTTTCCCACAAATTACAACCCTGCACTTTTTTTGTTGTTTATGGCACGAAATTGAGTTTACTTTTAATTACTCCATTATGACCAGAAGTGATGCTTCTATAAATGCAAATCCATACAGTGTTCATTTACTTTGATGAAGATAAAATTTAAAGGCAGACATCCCCTGCTGGGCAGGAAAATTGTTACACAGAGTCTTTCTAATTATTACAGGAGATTACAGAATTCTTGGTCATTTTAATCACATAATTTTTGTTCATTTTGTTTTCATCCCTGAAAAGTTACAGTAAATGAGATGAAGAAATTTATTTTTCCTTCTTAGGATGTATGAAAAATAAATAATGGTACTTTGAGAGTTTATTAACAAATGAAGTAGCCCTGGCATTTTGGTGCATTGTTTAACATTTTATGGTCTTTTCAGCTAAAAGTTTAATATACAATACAACTTTTTATCTCTATAGATGAAGAGAGATAAAAACGAAAATCTTAAATACAATGTCACTTTTCTTTTTTATTATACTTTATTGGTGTAATATCATTAGGCATCATGGTGAGGTTCAAAGAGATGCAAACATACATGCACACAGCACTTGATGTGTTTCCCTCCTCATCCCACCCCTCTCCCTCATCCTCCCTCCCTGTACATGTTGGTGAGATTAGTAGTGATGCTTTCATATGTGGACATAACATTTGAATTGTTTCCTTGTTCATTCCTCCTCATCTCCCTCCCCCAACCCCTTCTACTATTCTACTGGTCTCTCTCCTCGTTTATCTCAAGTCCCTTTTCTACAAGATATTTAGAAACATTATGATTTGAAGCTTTTCCATTTTTCATGTGATTCAAAGTTATTACTTGCTCTCTTTGGAATGGCTCTAAGCCACTAAGCTAATTTTGCTTTCTAAAACTGTTTTTCTCTTATAATTGTAACTTACTAGTTATATGATAAACAACCAAGGTGGCATACAGCTACTCTAAATTTTGTACAATAATTATACCAATTGGAAACTGTAGCTCAGAAAAGGCATACTGTTAAATGGAAATTTAGTAATTATTTAACGCTGAGTCAAAATTAGTCTTCTTCAAGGTATACATCAAATCTCCATATTGAGAAAACCAAGCAAAGAGTTTAAAGTGTGTTCAAGTTTATCATTCTGAGATTTGGGAGGGTATCTCTTTAGTAATTATTGCCAGCACACTGACGCATTTTGAAAAAATAGTGCTAAATGCCTTAAAAATGAAACAAAAAGCAAAACAAAATGAAATAAAAGAGATTATCATATCATATCACATGAAAATAAAGAAAACAACATCTTTAATAAGGATATCATTCCACATGCTGGGGATGTAGCTCAGTGGTACAGTGCTTACATAGCATGTGCAAGGCTCTGGGTTTCCTTCCCAGCGCCACAAAACAAAACAAAAACAATGCAAGGAGCAAAGAATGAAATCTGGAAACAGAGTGACGAATCGCTTATTTCTGCTTCAGTGTGTGGGAAGGCTGCCCTTTGATGTATAGGTCGAGGAGCCAGTTACATCTGGGTGTGAATTATGAGGTACATCTTACCCCCCCAATATCTCTAGTACAAGGGGCTGAAATTCTAATCTTTAAATTTCTGCTTCGAGGACTGAGGCAAATTCTGCTACAAATCAAGGAGGTCCTAAAGGAAACATCCTTTTCTAATGTATTGCCAGGCTCAAGAGAGAATAAGGTCCAATCTAAGTTGAAGGAACTGTCAGAAAATCAGAATAGAGGAAATAGAAGAGAGGCCATGTGTGTAGAGATAATGGCTAAACACATTAAAGACTTGAATCCATGTGTAGAGGAATCAAAGTAAGTACTAAGCAGGATAGATTAGAAAAAAAAGTATACCTTCACATTTTGTGTTGAAACATTGTTAAACCAAAGACAAGCTCTTCAAAGCAGCCAGAGAGGCAAGGCAAATTACCTACAAAGAGATCACAACAACAGAACTACAAGATAGAGGAATCGCCAAAGGAAAGGAGAGATAATGACCATAGACAGAAGGTAGGACCTGGAAAAAGAAACGATGCACAAATAACTTGGTAAACATTGACTTTATGAAACACTAAAACAGTACTGTCTTATTTGTAGGTTAAAAAAGAATAAAAGTAAAGAAAAAATGTTAATTGGGAAGAGAGAGTAACACTAAAGTATTTTACAGAAGTACATAATGTTTTATTTACTTGGGTATAGGTGTGTGTGTGTGTGTGTGTGTGTGTGTGTGTGTGCGCGCGCGCACGTTTCTGGGATTGAACTCAGGAACATTCTACCTCTAAGCTACACCCCAAACCCTTTTATTTTTTATTTTGAAACAAGGTCTTACTGAGTTACTGAGTTTGGCCTCAAACCTGCAATTCTCCTCTTTCACCCTCCCAAGTACTGGAATTACAGGTGTAAGCCGCCGCTCCCAGCTTGTGTATAGTTAAAATAAGTGATTTTCATTTAGTGGGTTGTGCAGCCATTCTGAGAAGTAAGAGGACCCCACCCAAAATTAAATTTAGATGTCAGTATTGATAAACACAAACACACACACACACACACACACACACACACACATACACACACACACACCACATGCAACACACCATTAGTAAGGAGAACCTTTCTTGTAAGGATGATTTGTCTTTTTGGTAGTATGAGGGTAGAAGTCCAAGGTCAAGGGGCTCGCAGGTTTGGTTTCTTTTGAAATCTCTCTCTTCTACTTTCAGGTGGCCACCTTCTCCCTGTGTCCTCACGTGGTCACCCCTCTGTCTATGTATGTTTTGTCTCTGTCTTAATCTCTTCTTGTAAGGACACCACTCATATTGGATTTGGGTCCACTCATATAACTTAATTCTACTTTAATTCCTGCTTTAAAGGTCCAATTTCTAAATGCAGTCATATTCCAGGTCATGGGGTTAGGACTTTAACATAGGAATTGGGTGGGAGGGGCACAAACACTTCAGTCCATAAAAGATGTTCTGTATTCCTTCTAAGGTGAAGGAAAATTGTGGTAAGAGGCTGCTGAAATAGACTCTGAATATTAGCCAAATCTATAATATCAAAACGTACCAGTCACCCATTGGATGGAGCCAATAATTTTAAAAATATTCGGTATGAGCGCCTTAATGAGTGGGCCATGATTCAGTGTGTGGTAAAACTCCGTGAGGCACCATTCATTTGTTCAACTTGAAGAACAGGACAAATAGGGCTATTAAGTGGAGAAGCAGTGGGGATAATCAATTCTTCTCTAAATAGGCCTTATATAATTGGTTTTAATTCTTGAAGGTCCTGTTTTAATTTACATTAGGAAGAATTAACTATTTTAACTAGGGAAAGATGGTCCACTGGGTCCTATCATTTCTTCCCATTTGTAGGGGCTAAAGATTTAATCTTAACTTACTACTCATTGGGTTAAAGGAACCGTGCCCACAATGGACTATTTTAAAGCAAGGGGTGCCATGACTGTGGGGAATTTAAAGGAGAAAATAGTTCTGACAATTAAGGTGGGACATACTTCTCTGTCCCGTGTTTTATGTTTAGTAACTTTAAGTAACCCTAAGCTTAGCTTATAGGAGTGCTTTGTTTAAATTTAGTGGGAGCTCCACATATAACTGTAATTTGGACCACGGTACTGACAAAGGCCATGAAGGTTTGCCAATTGGTGCATTTCAACAGGCAGTAATTCAGAACTTACATTGTAGAGGTGCAAAAGATGATCGGCCTCCTTTCCTCTTTATTAAAATAATTTTTCTCTGGTAAGTGCTGGATTTCCAGTTGGGTCAAATTGTGGACCTATGTTGCAGGGTGGTTTGCTTGTTTGTTTTCTCCTACTGTATCAAGGTTATTTTCTTCTTTTCTTTTCCCTTCTCCATCCTGTCCTTCCTTCCTTTCTTCTTGGTGGTTGCTGGATTACTTTGGAGATCAAGGGGCGCTCTCTCTGCCCTGCTCATATTTATAATGTTCTTCAAGAGTCTCAAGTCAGAACCATCAGGGTTAGGGGCTTCTCTCATGGCAGTATTTACTTAGCCCTTTGTTGTGACATAGGCGTGCCATGTGTATTTTCCCTCTAACCTTGAGGATCAAGATCATTTTTGGTGATAGAGACATAGGCGGTGGCAGCACCAGAAGCATTTTGTAAGGTCCTAATGAGCCACCTGCATTCAGGAGTGTGACCTCCGCATGCCGTCTGGGTGACTGCCCAGTGGGCTGGCATATCGCACAGAGAGTCAGTGTTTCTCTTGTGTGCTCTCAAGAAGGCAGCTAATACCTGGACAAGGCATACAATCAGTGGGCCCAGAAGAAGAGACATTCCCGAGCCTAGCATCAGACACAGCTAATGCTGGAACCAAGACATTTAATTTAATCTAAAACACACAGATTGGAGTAGGGGGAAACACATGAGGCCAGGGTCACTTTAACAAGGGTCCTAATATCCTACCCTTGATGCTAAATGCCGGTTATAATGTTACAACTTTTCTGTTAACAAAGACTTGGGTCAATAACAAATGCCTAGTGAGACTCAGCAAATATAGCACAAAATGGAACAGCCCAAAGTGAAAGCTCACCAGCAGGCTGTGGATCCTGGTAACAGACCAAAGAAAGAGAAAAAAAAAAAAACACTTGTGGTGGGAGTAATTGCAGTCCAGACATCCTGCTCACAGTGCCAATTGTGCCCCCTGCCAGTCCCATAATAACCCCAAGCCAGTCTCCTTCCTGTATCTTTGTGGCCATTTTCTGACCTGCTTGGGATACGCCCTGCCCTCATCAGTGAACTTCCTTATGCAAGTAATAAATGTTTTAGTCTTTGCATGTGTGGCATCATCAGACTTGACATTCGAGCCAAATTTTGGATGTGGTCCCTCCTTTTCCAGCAGGGTGGTAACAACGTCTGGTCCAGGTTGGGCCTGAGAGTGTGCACTTCCAACAAGCACCCAGGTAAGAACAGTGGCAATTACACAGACCGCACTGAGTAGCAAAGAGATTTTTGTTGTTGTTTGAGGGCTTAAGGTGCTGGATGATTTTAGCATTTTAAGAGGTAAACAGGCATCATGTAATTTTTTACAGTAACCACAAACATCTAACAGCCAAAGTCATTCAGTGAAAATGAAATTGAGGAGCAAAAGAAGCATATAAAAACCAAGATAAATAGAAATATAAATATGCAATAAATACATCCAAATATAACAACGCCAAATACATCAGTGATCATCACAGTATATATAAATGGACTAAACTTGATGAGTAAAAATTAAAAGTAGCTTATATATTCATTTTGAAGACCTAGAACTATAAGGACAAAAAGCTTGAAAGTCAATATTAGAAAAGGATTTACCAGCCGGGCGTGGTGGCGCATGCTTGTAATCCCAGTACTTTGGGAGGCAGAGACCGGAGGATCCGGGTTCGCAGCCAGCCTCAGCTCTCTCTTCCTGGCTCTCTCTCTCTCTCTCTCTCTCTCTCTCTCTCTCTGCTTTGCGAGGCCCTCCGCAGCTTCATGATACCCGGTTTCAAAATAAAG
>PVJS01011243.1:0-13993 GCA_004027185.1 Glis glis | reverse complement strand
CCATCAAATACAATAACTTCAACTGTTATTGATGAGGAGGTCTTATAAGAACTTATATATATATATGTATTGGTGGGACTACAAATTGGTTTAATCTACTTTGGATTTAGGTTTAAAGTTTAACAGTCTCATATAATATGATTCAGTATTTCTCTCCTAATAATATACTCTAAAGAAAATCTTATACATGTGCAAGAATATTCTTAGTATCATTGTGTATAATAACAAAACAATTAGAAACATCTAAAATGTCCATCAACAGGAAAATAGGTAAATTGGTATATTTGAAGTATAGTCATGCAATGGAATATTATGTAGCAGCCCAAACCAAGGGATTCCAAGTACATTCAACATGGCTGAATCTTAGAAAATATTATTTAGGGAAAAGTCCAAGTAATCAAAGAGAATTCTACTTTTATATATCTTGTAAATGAGCAAAAGTAAGTATATTGTTTAGAGATAAATACATTTTTAAATTTGAAATTTTTAAAAATCAAGGGAAATACATCCTAAAATTAGTTTAGCAGTTACCTGTGGTACCAGGAGGACTGGAGAGGATAGGAATACTTAGGAAGATGTTAATGCATTTATTATGTTGTTGTTATTATTATTAGTTGTGTAATGAATTAATGCTATACAGAACCTTATTGAAAACATCTAGCCTACTTAATTTTTAAAATTTTATTAGATTCATTTTTAACTGATACATTAAAAATTACACATATTAATGGGCACTGTGTGATATTTGGATACACCCATATAGTATATAATGCTTAGATCAGGTTAAATATATCTATTCCCTCAAACATTTATCCTTACTTTATGGTGGAAACATTCAAAATCCTTTCTTTTAGGTTTTTGAAAGGTACAGAACATTACCATTATCTTTAGTCATCCCACTGTGTGCACCAGAACTTCTTACTCCTCCCTAACTATAACTTACTACCCAGTGATCAACCTCTTCCCACTTAATCTTATCTAAAACTAGTAGAGATACAGGACCACGTGCCAGCCAGAGAGCTGAGGTGAGGCGAAACAGTTCGACTGCACATGGGAAAGATTGTAAAAAATTTTAAAACTTGAAAGTTTAATCATGCTTTGGCATTGTTGCTGTATGCTGGTTTACATATTACATTCCCTCTTGGACTGGGGATGTAGCTCAGTAGTGGAGTGCTTACCCAGCATGCTCAAGGACCTGGGTTCAATCCCCAGCACTGCAAAAAAAAAAAATTAAAAATAAATAAATAAGTAAAAATAAGTCCCTTCTTATACTCACCTTCCTGGTAGACTCACTCTGGGCTTCTGAAGGAACTGTGTATGTGTGTGGTTGGGGAGTGTGCGCACACATGTAAGTGTCTATGCGCAGCAGCATTTTTTCTGCCTTGTGGACTGACAGCAATATGTAGCCATCGACATCCTTTGTCAGTGTGGATTCGAGAGTTCAAGTTCTTCAAGGGCTTTGATGACCTAGAACAAGCAGTTCAGTTGGTCAAGGATTTAGAGAAATGAAACTGAAGAGAAACCAAAAAAGAGCCTTACTTCCTGTGATGTATGGTAAATGGAACACTTTAAGCTAACTAAACCCCTTGTGATTTCGGCACATAATATTCTGCTAAAAGTCATTTGAGGATTCTTCCAACCTCTTTTACAATCTTAGGTTTTTCTGTGTTTTTTTATTTGTATGACGTCAGGTTAGAGGAGCTAAGGGCTTCAAGCCAAACAAGCTAGTGATTTTTTTAAAACAGAAATTGCCTAAAATATTTCTGTCTTTCAGTGTCCTGGGTCATGGTGTTCTGTGGACTGAGTTCCGGCATGCTACAGGCAAGTTCCAAGTTTTGTATTTCCTTTCTTCAGACCTAGATTTTAGCAGAAACTTTTTTTTAAAGTCTTTAGCCAATTACAAACAGCCTATGTTTAAAGTTCAGTGCTAAAGCTAAGGACCCTAAAGAACTTGGGAATTTAGGTAAAATATGTAATCAACATTAATAGGGGAATAAAGAATGTGAGTGAATAGCCTACATACTATGACCTGGTATTTAATTTTCTTCCCCAAGTCACTTTAAGGACCTTGTAGATAGGCTGGTGTAAAAAGTTCATTTCTAGATTATATTCTATTACTGTACATTAATTAGCTAGCAGGCCTGTGTGGGGCACCTGAAATGTTACTGCAGTACATAGGTAGCATGCAGTTAGTTCAAAGAGCAATAAATAACAGTAATTGGGGGAACTTTTAAATTTTATGAAAAAGGAAAGAACGTATTGAAGACTGTTCCAACACCAATGAGATCCTTATTAGACAATTAAAAGGCAAATTATGTATAAGAAACTGTCCCAATGTTAATTTCAATTTCTTTTACATCACCATGAGGCTAATTTTGCCTAACTAAAGTGATTGCATTTGTCTAAACAAATAAGATAGACAAATATACTCTGATATTTTTTTATTTTGCTCTTTTTCTACCAGCCCTTTTCTGTCTATGTTGGGCTGCTCTCTACTGTAGTTTCTTGGGCATCTTTCCCATTATTATAGTCATAGAGCCTTGCAGCAATTGGGATTTTAAGTAAATTTGAGGAAGGAAACTGACGAAATAACATTATGTCTATATGTGAAGGTATTACTAGCAACCTTACGAGCATGTTTGGGGACTGAGGTAGCAGGATGGGGTTAGGAGGGAACCACCCCAAGAGATGTTGTGTGCATATATGAATGTATCACTTTTAATCTCACTACAACGTATAATCATATTACACCAATAAATATCTTTGTTATGCTTCTATTGGTGCAATGTAATTATACATAATGAGAATCAAAGTGATACAAAATACATACACACATCACTTGGTGTATTTCCCTCCTGCACCAATTAGTTTCTAAAAATATGAAAGTAAGCACAGATCAGATAACTGCCGATTGCATATACTGAGATAGTCATGTTCTGTTATAAAGCTTATTTACTGAAAAACTCTCATTCTTAGCCTCTATTCATTTTATTTTATTTATTTATTTTGCGGTACTGGGGATTGAACCCAGGGGCATTCTACCTCCAATCTATACCCCTGGCCCTATTTTTTATTCTTTATTTTGAAACAGGGTCTCACTAAGTTGCAGAGGGCCTCACTAAGTAGCTGAGGCTGGCCACGAACACGGTTCCTCAGGTCTCAGCCTCCCAAGTACTGGGATTACAAGCGTGAGCCAACTAGTAGGAAAATCAACTTTATTCAGCCCTCTCTGCATAAGTATCTGGCATTAATTACTCATATATGGCTTTTGTCTGCTTGTTCCGCACAGCACTCTCTGACATTAGTGCTGTCTGTATTGCACTCGATCAAATCAGCATTGCTTATTCTGTTACGCTGCCTGAGAAGTTGCTTTTTTGTGTGTGGGAAAAGCAATTTCACTACTGAAGTATGAGCTGAAATTAGGTTGTCTGTAATTTGGGAAAAGTCTGGAAACCATGACACTTCCTTAATAACACCAGTAAATCTCTCCCTTGGGCTATTTCTTAACCACTTTGAATCCAGTATTATATGTCCCACCCTTTCACAATTCATGTTGAATTCTACACCATAAACTGAAGTCAATATTAGCACTATTTTGATTTAAGAAAACTTAAACAGAGGCTATTATGTGAGTTGTTTAGACTCTCACAATCAATGTATGTCACACCGTAGGTTCTACAGAGCATCTTATAGATTATCTGGTTCCAAAACTCCAAACTGGCCATGATGGTGACTACTATAATCTCAACAACTCCAGAGACGGGGGCAGGAAGATTGCAAGTTTGAGGTTAGCCTGTGTGTAACTTAGTGAGGCCCTGTCTCAAAATAGAAATTAAAAAGGGCTGGGGATGTAGCTCAGTGGTAGAGTGCCTCTAGGTTCAATTCCCAGTACCACAGTGGTGGGGGGGTGCACCCAACAACCAGGCTCTAACTTTCTCACCATAGCATACCGAACTTGCAGTTGTATTATCTATTGTGCATTGTGTCTGTTCTTGTAGACGATGTACAAATATGTAGCAAAATATATGTCACTGTGGTAAAAGTCATTGATATGGCTATTTAGCCTCTTAAATTTTGGAGAAATGATCTCTCTCTCTCTCTCTCTCTCTCTTTCTCTCTCTCTCTCTCTCTCTCTCTCAGATTTGCTTTGGTTTTGTTAAATAATAACAATGAGCCAATGCCACATATATTTTAAAAGATAACTGCATATTTCACCTGGATCTGAAGGATGAGTGAAATGTTACCAGGTGAAGAAAAGGGATGAACTGGCAGATAGAAGGAATGGCAAGCATGAGGTTTTGGTATATGGAAGCACAGGGTGTGTTCAGAGATACCAAAAGTACCAAAATAAAGGAAGCATTTCAAAGCACTTCTCGGATTTTCTGATGTAGATTCTGAGTGATAATTTGATAAATTATTTGAAATAAGCATAGAGAAAAGCCCCGTTCTGAGAAATTGACCTGAGGCCTTGAAGACTAATTGATCTTAATGTTTAAGGAGATTCCCATACTATCTTCATTTTGAAACTTGAAATCCTTGTAATGACTCAGGGTCTGGGGTTCTGATACAGCTGAATTTGGGCTAATTGTGACAAACAATAGATTACATGTAAGTATATCTTGGATTTAATTTTTAGTTGTATATTGGAAATGAAATGTAGAAGGACATCTTTTTTGAACCCTGTGTTCAAGCAGTTGTTTTAAAATATCCTAGAATGATAACCAACCACATCTTTAAATAATACCCACAATTAGTCTTTTTATACTGTTAATCATGTATACATTTATACTGTTTTATCAGGTTAATCATGTATATAACCAATAAATTCTTCTTTATTACTAATTAAATGTAACTTCTTGAAGGAGCTCCTAGTAACATCCTCAGTGATTCGTTGTGTATTAGAAACTGCACTCCTTTTTCTTACACACAAGATTGATGTGAAGGAAGAAGCCTGCACTTACATTCAGCTCCCGCCCCATTGACTGGACACTCCTGTGGAGGGGGATGCTGACACAGGTGGTCTTATCTGGGGAGCTTGTTGAAATGTGGATTACTGACCTGAACTTGAGAACTATTAAATTAGCATCTCTGATGATTGAACTTTTAATCAATTTGTTTAGTGTCTCTCTTATAATCAGCATGATCTTTGTTCAAAGACTGAGAACCACTGCTCTTTATAGAAACAAAATGGTAAAGTTCATTCATTCATTCAAGAACAGCCATATAAGCCAGGCATGGTGCCTGTAATCCCAGTACTTGGGAGGCACAAATAGGAGAATCACAAGTTCAAGGCCAGCCTCAGCAATCTACTGAGACGCCATTTCAAAATAAAAAGTAAAAAGGGCTGGGGGTATATATAGCTCAGAGGTAGAATGTCCTTGGGTTCAATCCCCAGTGCCAAAACAAACAAAACAAAACAAACAAAAACATCCTTAGAGAACCCCCATGTGCCTTTCCCATGTGGGGAAATGAACAAGACACCATCCCTGGTCTTAAGGAGGATTAACAGCAGACCATAGATGTCAATATATTTAAAAATAAACTACTCAACCAAATAAGTGTAACAGGGGAAGGATAGACAAAATTCTATGGAAGACCTAAATTTAAAAGAATCTAAAAGAATTTTACAGTGAAGAAGATATTTGAGCTGGAATTTTGATGATGAGTAAAAATTTGTCAGCAAGGAAGCATCTGGAAAGATCCAAGGGAAGGGAATAGCAGTGAGTGGTAGAAATCTCTGGTTGGGTTTAGGGAATGGCAAGGGACGTAGGGACATGGTAGCAGAAACTGAGGTTGGAAAGATATGTAGAACATAGAAGTTCCATGCTATGGATTTGTTCTTTATCTTTTATTGCAGAGTCAAGCATGCTTTAATATGAACGTTTTGCTTTTAAGACGATGTCTCACCTAGCAGCTGGAAGGGGGAGTCAAGAATGAGAAACTACTGAAAAGGAAGTTGGCTTCTTCTGCTCTGTCCTCACTCTTGATTGTTCTTTTGTTTTCTTTCCCCTTCCTTTTTCTGATCTACCTTTCTTTCCCCCTCTCCCTCCTTCCCTTTTGTCTTCTTTCCTTTGTTTCTCCTTCCTTCTTTTCTCTTTCCTCCTGCTCTTCTCTTTCTCTTCTTCCTGCCTTCCAGCAAATATCTGTTGAGTAGCCACCATGCACTAAACTCATTACTAGGCTGAGGATACACAAAGGAGCAAAAAGTAGCCCCTCAACTAAAGAGCTCATTGTCCAAAAGAAGAGGAGACACCGTCACTATGGTATGGTAAAAGTTATGATGAAGATAGAAAAAGTATCATTCACTATGGTGAAAGTCTATAGTCAGGTAATGCTAGTGAGTAAAAAGAGTGAGTTCAGAGCCAGTCAACCATTTGAGGTTGAACGTGTAAGGTTTTTTAACACTAACCATAACAAAGAACAGTTATATAGCACCCAGTACACAGATGTTCTAAGATGTGTGTGTGTGTGTGTGTGTGTGTGTGTGTGTATGCGTGTTTCATTCTATCTAGCACCCTGTGGAATAGTACATTCAATTCCTATTTTATAGACAAGGAAGCTGAAGCACAGAAAAGTTAAATGATTTCATCGGGGTCTTATGGTTAGTAAGTGGCAGAGCCAAGATGTAATCAAGCCATTAAGCAATGACTCTAGAATCAGTGCTCCAACATGAATGGAAGATATAAGGGATAGGGAGAAGTATGTGAAGACTGTCAGGGTTTTAACTTGAGAAATCGGGTAATGATAATTCTATTTAATGAGAAAGGGACTATGTGGGGGAGGTAGTACAGAATGAAGATAATGAACTTAATCTAGTAAATATTTAATAATCTGGAAAAAATAATATCTGGATCTCAGGGGAAGTATATGAGCTGAGTAAGAGGAGAACAAGGTTGAATGGAATTCTAAATGGGGTTCTGGGCAGCATCTTCATTTAAGAAGAGGCCAGGAGGAATCCTCCAGGGTAAACCATCTTAACTACTTTACCTTGTTCGTATAAATCCAATTTCTTGTCATTTGAGTATTTATGAACCTATAACTATTTATAATGTTCTATGTCTACAGTGATTTATACACACACACACACACACACACACACACACACACACACAGAGTCTCCTTTGATCGTCATGGTAATCCTTGGAGGCTGACAAAACAGATGGGAGGAACTGAGATTCAGCAAAGTTTTGTGATTTTCTCAGAATTGCATGTGTCTGAACTTGGACTCAAATCACATTATTTGACTTAACTCTTAGGACTTTTTTATTAACATATGAACCTTTTCTATATTGCAGTGAATCCATTTTACTTATTGCTTTCCACTCTGTGTAATCCATCTTGTGTACTAGATAGCTGATATAGTATCATTGTAGCTGAAACGTATTATTTTTTCTTCTTCTTATCCTTTTTTAATTTTACAATTTAAAGTTCCTAAACTACTGTATTTATAACCTCTATTGGATTATAATTCAGCCTTTAATGGGGTTATATTTGTGTTTTCCTATTCATCCTTCCCATTTAAAGTTTAGGGAATATGGAAGAAAAGAGGCACAATATTATCTGAGAGTTTTGAACTTACACTAAAAATATATCTATTTGACCACTGAGTAGGAAATCATTTTTTTCCATTTTAGGTTTTACATTTAGATTAAATGCCAAAGTTTTAAAAATGGTACACAGTGCCCATTCTATCTCGAACCCCATTATTGTTGTGGCATTTGTTTCTTACTTACTATGCTAGAGTTGTTTTTTGGTGTTTCTTAACCTACCTGTGTTCATCAGCTTTTTTTTTTCACCATGAAACAAATACCTGATAAAATTATCTTAACAGGAGGAAAGGCTTAATCTGGTTCATGGTTTCAGAGGTTTAGTCTGTGGTCACTTGGCCCCATCACTTTGAGTCTGTCATAAGGGAGTGTCTCATGATGGAAAGCCTGTGGTGAAGGAAACTGCTCACCTCATGGTGGCCAGGAAGCAAAAAGAGGAGGAGAAGGGGACAGGACACCAGTGTTCCCGTCAAGGGCACACCCCCAGTGAACTAACAGCCTTACTAGGCCCTTCCTACTAACATTCCCACCACCTCCCCATAGCTCCATGGACTAAGAACCAAGCCTTTAGCATGTGGGCCTTTGGGAGCCACTTAAGATCCAAACCATACATTACCTTGTATATTCTTACCTTGGAGTCTTCGTACTCTCTGTTTGCTTTTATTTCTGACTCCATTCCCAAGATCTCCTCCAAGCCTTCCTTCCCTCTCTCTTGGCATTACCCCAGTACCCCAGCCTCCGGACACTCCCTTGCTTTTCCCCTTATCTAGAGCACATGCTACTTCTTAACTTACTACATATTTATGCGTTTATCTTTATTGTATATCCACCTCCCCACACTAAACTGAGGGCTGAAATCTGTTTTGTTCACTGCCAATATTATACCTTCAATATCATAAATAGTATTAGGCAAAGAGCAGGCATTCATTAAGTAGTTGCTGAATGAATGATCAACGTCTCAAGGTTGAGCTGTCCATAGTGACACAGGGTGCAAATGGCAGAACATTAAACAAATAGAGAACATAAGATACAAGTAAATAATGTTTAATGAACTAAAATTTTCAGAAGACAAATTCACATATATGTAGTGATCCTGAGAATTCCAATACTTGCCATCAGCACTATGTTTCACTATGTCGAAAAGCTGCAATATTCTTCTCTGGGCATCCTCAGCCACAGGGGCTTGAAAGATGAGGGCACTAAGATGGAGAGAGCATGGAAAACAGAGGTGTGTTACCTATGCTTATTCTCCATCTACTGCCCATAACACATTGTGGTCTTGGTCAAATCACTTAACAGCTTGGATTCTTAATTTCTGTGTACATAAAATGAGGTACCCTCCCCACAATTTCACACAAACATTGTTAGGAATAAATAAGGCAAGTAAAAGGAAGTACTTTGTAAATTGAAAGGCATTATAAAAATGCATCCTAGTAGTAGTTTGCTAACACCACCTAGCAAAGGCTTAAGTGACTACTAGATGCCAGAAGAGCTACATGATGCCTAAGCCCACCTGGTATGCACAACCGTATTCTCAAAAGTACCAGAGAGGCCAAGGTGGCATGGCATTGCCATTTAATTTGACATATATTCTGATAAATATCTAGAATTTGGATTCAATTCAACTAATATTTTAATTAATATTATTTCCCCCCAAATTCTGTGATTAGTTTTACAGATTAATAAACTCAAGAGTTGAGCCTGCAGTTCAGAAATTGGTGCAGTGTCTTCTGAATTTTGGTTCATGATTAGACTGTTTTTGGTGTATTTGTGTGGTACTGGGAATTGAACCCACAGGTGTTTTACATCTGAGCTACACCCCCATCCCTTTTTATTTTTTATTTTGAAATAAGATCTCACTAAATTACTGTGCACCAGCCTTGAACTGTGATCTTCCTGTCTCTCCCAAGTACTGGAATGAAAGTAGGCATGTGATGCTGCACCTGGCATGATTAGATTTTTTAACTTTTTTTGTGTGTGTGGTTCTGGGGATTGAACCCAGGGGCATTCTACCTCCAATCAATACCTCAGCTGTTTGTTTGTTTGTTTGTTTGTTTTAAAACAGGGTATTGATAGGTTGCTGAGAGTCTCACTACATTGCCGAGACTATCCTAGAATCTGGGATCCTCCTGTCTCAGCCTCCCAAGTAATGGGATTACAGGCATGTGCCACCACTCCTGAGTTCATGATTAGGTTTCTTAAGTTGCATTTTTAAAACATTCTTTCACGTATAAAGTCCACTTCCAATGTAATATTTGAATTTTTATAATTCTTCAAGTCATAAAAAATCTTTGAAAACATGCTAACATTTTATTTTCATACTCTAAAATAATTCTCAAGATATAGTCCTTCCTTCCTTCCTTCTTTCCTTCTTTCTTTTGTGCATATGTGGTACTGGGGATTGAACCCAGGGGCATTCTACCTTGAGCTACACCTCCATCCTTTTTATTTTATTTATTTATTTATTTATTTATTTATTTATTTATTGGTTTTTGAAACAGAGTCTTGCTACATTGCTGAGAGTCTTGCTACATTGCTAAGGCTGTCCTCAAACCTGCAATCCTCCTGTCTTAGCCTCCCAAGTACTGAGATTACAGGTGTGCACCACCATGCCTGGCTACCTGCTTCTTTCTTGTTTTATTTATTTTTTTATTACATTTACTGGTGCATTGTAGTTATAAATTTTGGTAAGTGTCAGGGTATCAGAAGCATACATGCACACATTGCTCATTTAGCCCTCCCTCAAATCCCACCCCATTCCCTCCCCCTTCCCTCCTTTCCATGCTCAGCATAGTGATCGACTCTTCAAAAAGATTTTCACAAGTTTTTCCCCCCAAATTCCACACTCCCAGATAGGTATTTTTTAGTAAGACCCTGACTTATTCATGGTATAATGATCTCCCAATAAAATCTCTTTTTGGTACTTTGAAGATCTAGTGTTATCCTCAATAAACCAAAATGGATTGGTTAAAGCAGATTATAAATTGTAAGGGCATAGTAATAAATCAGAAGTTATTTAGAGGTATGATGAAAATATGGTCAACACTCAAATTATAATAAATAGGAATAATGACATTTTGATCTCACTAGCTGGCTAATTGATGTTGTTGGTTCACCAGTCTCATGGAGAATAATCACTCTTCCTAAGTAAGGCATGGTAAACATAACCACAATGCTGTGTTTTGCAATACCAAATACCTTTAACTACAGAATATTCATTCTTTTAATTCCAGTTATCTAATCTACTTCTAGATCTCAAATGTTGGGCTGCCAACTGATTCCATATTTTCATAGTATAATTACTTGCATACATTATTTATTAGCTTTTGTATGCATTTCCTCATTACCTATTATAGCATCAATGGAACTATAAATTCACCAGGTATTAGACAAGTCCAGCGAGAAACCTTATGGTATGTAATATCAAGATCTTGGGTCTAATTAGGTATTTACTTGAACTGTAAGAAAAGTTAGTATAATTTCAGGCTTCAAAGAGTCTGAGGGGCAGGGGGGCACAGCTGAGTGATAGAACACATACTTGGCATGTACAAGTCCCTGGGTTCATTCCACCACACCAAATAAATAAATTAATTTTAAAGAGTCTGAGAAATATTTATAGTTAGGACAGAAATATCAGCTTTCCAGATCCCTGGAAATTTAGAAATAATTTAGCCAATCAGAAATCTTTAGCTCGTCCTGGATTTTTAAATAAAGCTTAAAAAACCTAATAATGATTACTTTTAAAAACTTCAGCTATAATAGTGAGAAGATAAGAATCAATGAAAAGGAGTTCTGTGGACAAAGGTTTTGGGATTTTTCTTTTTTAATGGAGGGAGAGTCATGGATCACAGGTTGAGAAGAATACTCTTTGTTTCAGGGCCATTGTGCTCTCCATACCACAGCAATTAAATGGATTAAGAATATAAACCTTGCTTCCTTTCACTCTTATGCTCTCTTTTTTAGATTCTGGTTATTCCTTTATGCTTTTATTTTGACCACCAAGGCATATGTTTGAGCAATTAAAGTTCCCTAGTGGTTGATTCATCATCTATCAGCAAAAAGAAAATAATATCTGGCAGTATTATAGATGCCATGTCTAAGATTCAGTATAATTAAATTATACTTAAAACTCTAATTTCTTCATAACTGTAAGAAATTTATAAATATTTTAAATATAGCAAGTGGCAAATGTGTGGTGTGAGCACCTCTCCTATACCTATAGTGGTCATTGATAATTGATTAGTGGACTCTTCCCACTGGCTATTCTTAGGATATCAGCTAAGAATCTTTGTCAAAAATCTACTTGAATTTAGTATTCTTTCTTAGCAATCAAAAAATCTAAAATACTATCTTTAGTCTTACAACATAAAATGATTCTTTCTTTTATTTGAATGGTTTAATAGTGTAAAGTAGAAACCTAATCCATTTTTTAAAAACAGCCAGAAAATTATTCTGAGTTTCTGATTAGTTTGGTCATAATGGTAGATATAGGTCTTGGCATATATGGTTTCCCTGAGAAGTGAACCAGCATCAAAAGCCTATGATGGTATGTTGAGTTGCAATAGATTGGGTAATATACTACATCACTCACTGCCCATCACCTACAGAGTAAAGCACGGTTGCATAACAAGCCATGCTAGTTTAGACCTGGCAATCCTACAGATAGAGAATTCAAAGATGAGGAAGTTGGAGTTCTCTTCACTTATGTCCCTGGGCTCTATGATCTCGAGTACAGGGGGTGTCTCCCAATGAGGGCACATTGGCATTTGGAGAGGACAAATTTCCTTGTTGCATAGGACTATCCTTCACATCACAGTGTTTAGGTTTCCCAGTTCCTGTCCTCTAAATCTAGTCCCTTTAAGTTTTAGTGTCTATGAAAACCCCAAATCTGCCTACCTTCATTTCTAGATTGTAGAAATAATGAGGAGAAAGTATTGTCTTGTATTAATGACTATGCTGTTAAAGATACATATAAGATGCCTCATGAACCTGACAATATATCTAGCTAAAGATTTGCATCAGGAATCTAAGGTAATAGCAATCATCTGAGTATGTAGTGGATAAATTTGGGTACTCTGTGGATTAAGCAATAAATAACCAAACAGAAATTCAAATTTTTGAAAAATAAAATTCACAAAAATCTGAAGGCATTTTAATATGAGTCTTTCTTTATTTGAGTTTTTAATATGCCTATTTATTTATTTATTTATTTTTAATAGTGGTATGCTGTTTTCTTGTCAAAGAAAGATGCTTATTGCTATGGTGTGAATAACTATAATGAGGAGAGGAAATGGCATTTTATAAGGCTAATTCTAAAGTAGAATGAGATAGATACTTTTTGGGAAACAGTTCAGAGAAAAAATAAAGTGTAATGATGGAAACAGAGCACATTCTATGCATCCCTCTTTTATCCATGCTGCTTTAAAAGATATTGTAACTATGGCAAGGAATTAAGAAGTTATATATTAAAACGCAGCCACGCCCTCATTCTCTGGGAAGCTAAGTTGTTGCTCCCTGCCAAACTCAGAAGATGGCCGATTACAATAAGGCAATTACTGGTATTTATGGTGCTCTGTGCCGGGCTCTTTCTCTGTTAATCATCACCGGGCTCTGATTTGGTTCTGCCTTAGTCTTGATCCAGAACTCAGGCTTCATAGTGATTCTCAAGAGTAAACCCCTCTGTGAAACACTGACCAAGAGAGAATGTAATAAAGATTCCACCAAGCAGAGCAAACAAATACAATTCCTCATCAGATATTTTTTTTATCCAAAATCCCTTCTCTTTTTTTGGTCATAAATGGAAAAAATTTTTGTTTTTGTTGTTTTTTGGAGGTTTTTGTTTGTTTGTTTGTTCTGGGGATTGAACTTAGAGGCATTCTACCTCCAAGTTATACCCCCAGCCAAATTTTATTTCTTATTTGGAAACATGGTCTCACTAAGTTGTGGAAGACCTCCCTAAGTTGCAGAGGCTGGCTTTGTTTTTTTTTTTTTTGTTTTTTGGTTTTTAACATGCTTTTATTGGTGCATTGGAGTCTTACATCGCAATGAATATCTATTTGATGTTAACATACATGCACACAGCTCTTAGTGTCCCCCCATGCCTCCCCCCACCCGTATGAAGTACCAAGAATGATATTGTTATATTTTCACATGTACATATTGTTTATGATAGTAATTCCATTAATTCACTTCTTTCTTGCCCTCCCCCTTCCCTTGTACCACTTCCCTTGTTTCGCTGAGTTGTTTCACAACTGGAGTCCCTTGTGTGACCCTACTACTCCTTAGGTTGCACATATTAATGAAAACATATGTCCCTTCTTTTTTTGTGATTGACTGATCTCGCTTAACATAATGTTCTCCAGATCCTTCCACTTTCTTGCAAATGATGTTATTTTGTTCTTCTTTATTGCTGAGTAGAATTCCATTGTGTGTATTTCCCACAATTT
>PVJS01011242.1:0-46186 GCA_004027185.1 Glis glis | reverse complement strand
CACACACACACACACACACATACACACACACACACACACACACACACACACACACACAAAGTGGCCTCCATAAAAATTAAAAACTTTTGTGCTTCAAAGGGTGCCATCAAGAAAGTGAAAAGACAATCCACAGAATGGGACAAAATATTTGAAAATCATGTATCTATGACACATAAAGAACCCTTATGATATAATGATAAAAAGTGAAATAACTCAAAAGTAGGCAAAGTATCTGAGTAGACATTTCTCCAAAGAAGATATACAAATAGCCAATAAGTACACAAAAAGATGCTCAACAGCATTAGCCATCAGAGAAATGCAAATCAAACCCAGAATAAGGCACCACCTCACACCCACTAAGAAGGCTATCATCAAAATAATGCTATGTGTTCGTAAAAATGTAGAGTACTTAGGAATATGAAAAGGTTCAGGCACTTTGGAAAACAGCTTGTCCATTCCTCAAAAGATTAAATCTAGAACCACCATATGACCCTGCAATTCTACTCCTGGCTACATCATATGCTCAAAAGAAATGAAAACATGTTCACACACAAATTTTGTAGATGGATGTTCATAGCAGCATTATTTATAATGGCCAAATATTTGAAACAACTTAAGTGTCTAGTAACTTATTAATAAGCAAATTTAAAAATTCATATCCATATAATGGAATATTATTCAGCCCTAAAAGGAATGAAAAATGACTTATGCTATGACATATGAGCCAAGACAACAAAACGCCAAGTGAATGAAGCCAGTCACATACTTCACGATTCTATTTATATGGAATGACCAGAATTGGTAAATCTGTAGAGACAGAAAGTACATTTGTGGTTGCCTAGAGTTGATGTAAGTTTGGAACAACCTGGGGACCACTAATGGGCACAAGGTTTCTTTTTCAGGAGAGGAAAATATTCTAACAGTGATTGTAGTCTGGAGGTGTAGAGTACTTGCCTAGCATGTGCAAGGCCCTGGGTTCCATCCCCAGAAACGCTAAAAGTGATTGTATTCTTGCTGCACAAATCTGTGAATATATTAGAATGCCTTTGAATTGTACACTTTAAATGGGCGACTTGTACACTATGTGAATTGTATTTAAATAAGGCTGTTATTTTATAAAAACAAAACCTCTATCTCCCTCATAAGATGAGAGGAAGGAAAAGTGAGGATGGGAACTGAGTCTCCAGCATGGCCACCGTATTCCTACTTCTATTGCTAAAAGAAGAGGGCAGCGTGGAATTTTTTTTAAACAATTGTCAGACTCTGCCACTTGCGCCATCTCTACCATGTTGTGCTTGTGTGTACAGATCAGGGCGGGGATGCCGACAGTCATCCTTTTGCAGTGTTGGGGGACAGTGCTGCTCTGGCAGTCGTGGGACTATTTCCCCTCAGGCCTGTCTCCCACTCAGCTGCAACTCCCCTACCGGCGAGTTCACCCACACTTCTGACATGTAAGTCTTTTTACTGAAAATGGAAAAGCCATGTCCTAATCTAGGTGAAGTCTCCCTTAGTCTACACCCGGCGTCCTGGCCTACAGGAGAGAGCCTTTTCGGCTCTTTGGGGTTAATCTTCTTTGATAGAAAAGTTTACTCCATTGTTACTCCATCTGAGGATGTAAGTCGTGGATGTACTATGGATAACACTCTTGGGGATCAAGCTCATCCCTCATCCCACACCACCCATGGCTTCCTACTTGAGAGTGAGTTCTTTAGCATTCTTTGGTATCCTGTAGGGGTTGGGAGGGGCTCTGGGTTAATAAACATGCCAGGGGCCTTCACCGTTACAACATCCCCAGGGCCCAGAGGTCTCATCTGGGAAGCCCTGGAATCTCTTCTCCCACTGGTGGCCCCACTGTAGTCCTTGCTACTCCTGTACAAGGAAATTGAGTAGCTGCCAAATAAGTGCTTGTTGATCTGCTGATCCATGCCCCCATAGAACTGATGAAATGTCAGTCTAAAAAGAAGTGAAATCATGCTCAAGCCAACTACAGGATAGTTTAGAAGGTATCACTAGGGTGCCTGGGCCACACTTTTGTGTGTGTGTGTAGTGCTGGGTATTGAACCCAGGGCCTCAGGCATGCCAGGCAAGTGTTCTACAACTGAGCTACATGCCCAGCCCATCATCTTGCCCTTTTGTTAAGTGAAGAAGCTACTTTGGAAGTGTGCAGGCAGCGCTGGATAACTGTGAACACTCTGGGAAGATAGATTCTACATCCACATCTGGAAGTGGCAGGAGCTGATGGAAGAGCCTTTCCTCTGGAGGCAGGCTTCTCTACAGCACACGGGAGGCTGCTCCTCAGTGAGCCAGAGAAAGAACCGGAGCAGGAGAACCGAGGGAAGGACAAGTTCATGCCTGCCTGTTGGGCATGAACTTGTCCTTTCTCATACTACCCTCTTTTCTTACTTGAGCGAAGTTGAAATTGGATTTCCTTGCTGTACAGATTTTTCAAAATATTGGCTAAATGTGGTCAGTAATGGGGATACATTTGTTCGCATTAAAACACGATTTCCAGAAGCAGCTAAGTTCAAACTAATGTAAATGTGATATATAAAGGTCTTCAGTATTCTTTAACCCAGGCCATAATTAGACTCCTTGGAAAAGGGAGACGACCCGAACGATTCAATACACTCACACCGTGGTAGTGAGTCCACCTGCACTGCGTGTGCCAGCACATCATGCCTGGTGGGCTTTTCTTTCTTCTACTTCTTGACTGCTTTATCTTACTAATGACCTCTGTGCTTATTAGAAGCTGCTAGCACATCACAGTGGCCTTTATGGGGCATCAAGGGAATCTACATTTACCTAGTATTTGCTCTTTAATTCCCAAGGTGAGCACTCATGCTGGCACTCTGTCGAGCACACTTTGGTATTTTTGAAACAACACAGGTAGGGCTCACAACCTGTGCAGTCTCACCCACTTAGAAGGACCCCACACCGAGAAGGGCCACACACTCGGTTTAGTGCTCTGCCATCACTGTCTTGACAGTCTTAATCATCTTTGAACAAGGGGCTGCATATTTATTTTGCGCTTGGCTCTGCAAATTTTTGTAGCTGGTACTGAGCACGAATCTTGGAGTTTTCAGATCTCGGTTTTGATCCTTATTAGCTTTGTGACCTTGGACAAGTTCCTTAACCTCTCTTGACTTCATTCTGCTCACTTGTTAAATGTAGAAAGAACAACACTTGTCTCACCGAATTACTGTAAGAATTAAATGAGACGGAAAACACGCCTGAGCCTGCAGTACGGTTCTAGTCACTAACCCTTATTAATTGCTGACTCCGTGCCAGGCGGTGCGCCAAGCAGCTCACGTGGCTCAGCTCACTGACTCCTCACCATGTGGCTGAGATCAGCTGGGACACCTGGTTTGCACGTACAGGCTTTTTATAGGCTGCGTCCATGCCCTTGGTCCAGTGTCATTCTGTTTGGCCGGTGTCCATGATGACAGCCATTACCATCACCTCTGTTCTCAAGGCTCTGAGCAGTTTATTGCATTCTGCAAATGAGGCAACAAGGCACAGAGATATTAAGGAACTTACCCAAGTTCATGCAGCTTATGAGTAGATGCTCCTTAACTACTAATGTCATCTCTAGAAAAGAGCAGCCCCAAGTGAGGTCTTTTAACTTGAAGCTTCATGTTCTTCCCTTCTGCCCCCCCCCAATTTCCCTACCCCTCAAGGAGGCACTAATTGAGTTAGGGTGACAAGGCACTTCTACATCTGGCTACTGCACAAGGCCGTGTGCTTCCACCTGTTCAGCCTCACCTGCCGGACACAGGCACTCTGAGCTGCTCGCAGGAGTCCTCTTAGGTTTCCAAGCCTTCGATTAAGATTTTCCCACATCTGGATTTCGTCTATTTCCCGGCCCTGGGCACTTCCTACTTAATTCTTTACTTTCCTTCAAGAGTCAGCCTAAGTGCTCACCCCTCAGAGTCCCCTCCTCTGAGCATCTCAGCAGCGTGTGCAGAGCTTTATGATAGCACTTCTCTGGTACAGTTTAATTTCTGGTTGTCTTGTCTGCCTTCCTCCAGGCCTGAAAGATCTTTCATGAGTAAAGGTGACATGTTGCTCATTGGGGTGTCCCCAGCACTTAGGAAAATGTGCCCAACTCATAACTGCTATTCAGTAAGTGATTGATGAAAAAGTGATGCTATTTTCCAAGAAATCACAAATTCTGTATTTGTTCAAAGCAGGGAGAGATGAACTCAGCGAATGAACCCGGCCTTCATGGAGGAGGTGGTCTGCATCTGGGTCTTGAAGGATGTGAAAACTTAAAGAGTAGGCAGTTGGGGGTTGGAGACAGAGTCAGGAAATCAGTTCAGACAGAAGGAAAGGTATAAGACAAACTTGTTTAGAGAACAACAGCTAGATCATTGGTCAGGAACAGTGGGCTTTTGTGGAGGAAGAGATACTGAATTCAGGTGCTTCTTGGAACCAGGCTTATAGCACAATTAATAAATGAAACATGGTACAATAGGGAAGGTAAGGGACTGTGGTAGACTGGAAAACCCATGCCCCACCTAAAGGGCAGTGGTGGCTGCTGCTCCATGACAAATGAGCACGTACATTCCTGTGTACCTTACACTCAGCTCTCCCTAATGCTAGTGACTTCTGTACCCATGGTGTAATTATCAAAACCACAGAATGAACATTGCTATAATAATATTAATTAAATTACAGTCCTTACTCAAATCTCACCATATCCATAACATCCCTTTTCTGTTCCAGAATCCAGTACAAAACCCCTCTTTGCTTTTAGTTATTGTGCTTCTTTTGTCTCAGACTCTCCTTATCTATCATGACCTTGATGTCTTAGGTAGTTACTGTTCTATTCTTTTGTATTTTGTCTCTCTCAGTTTGTGTTTGCTGTTGTCTCATGATTAAGTTGAGGTTATGCATTTTTGGTAAAAATGCCACAGAAGTGATATTGTACACAATGTCCTCAGGTCTTGCTATGGGTGATGTTTGCGTTGATCATGCAGTTTAGGTGGCATCTGCCATGTTTTTCCCATCGCTGCCATTTTTCCTCTGTAATTGACACATATTTGGGGGAGACACTTTTTTATTAATTTTTTTATTGGTGCATTGTAATCATACATCTTGATGGGTTTCAGGGTGGTAGATGTATACATGCACACATCGGTCTGGGGGAGACACTTTGAAACTCCATGAACATCCTGTCTCTTCTCATATGTTTGCATGTGCATTTTAGCATCCAGCAGTGGATATGCTTACAATTATGCTGTGATGTTTGCCTAATGGTGACTTTGTATTTTCCTCATTCATTCCACACTTATTAATTGGAATTCTCCTATAAGGAAACGCTGTCTTATCCCTTTTCACCATTTGTTTATCCAATTTTTTTTTTTTTTTGCAGTACTGGGGATTGAACCCAGGGGCATTCTACCTCCTAGCTACATCCCCCAGTCCTATTTTTTATTCTTTATTTTTTGAAACAGGGTCTCACTAAGTTGCAGAGGGCCTCACTAAGTAGCTGAGGCTTGCTGTGAACCCGGATCCTCCCGTCTCAGCCTCCCAAGTACTGGGATTACAAGCGTGTGCCACCATGCCTGGCCAATTATTTTATATTAGTATGAACTAATGAGTATTGATTTTATTTTGCGGGTTATTCTCTTTCTTGAATTGTTCTTTTTTCTTCTGGTATTGGGGATTGAACCCAGGGGCATTCTACCTCTGAGTTATACCTCCAGTCCTATTTTATTTTTTATTTTTGAAACAGGGTCTTACTAAGTTGCTAAGGCTGGCCTCAAAGCTGTGATCCTCCTGTCTTAGCCTCCCAAGTACTGGGATTACAGGCGTGCACCACCACACCTGGCTTATTAACTACTTTTGAAGCAGGTAACTTTTTAATTCACAATGAAATTAATTTTTCTTCAGGAAGTTAGAGTAAAGGAATGTGAACTACTAAACTCCAAGGTAGAGAATATCATTTTTTTCTGATGTACTTTCCTAAGCCTTGCTTCAATTTTGTTAGAGGTGAAACAAACAGGACACCCTCAGAAAAGAAGTGAAGTGGTAAGAAGGAAAAGGCTTCCGTTCTAATCTCTGTTGGGAAAATCACACCTCCTAGTCCTTAATGTCAAGTCTGAGCAACAAAAGCTCCCGGCAACACCGCAACCCGAGCCCTGGGCGGCCCGTTCACTAGCTGCGCGCTCCAAGCCATCTGCGTTCTTCAATGCGTCTTCCCCTTCATTCCAATGTTTCCACAAAATGGCAGATCCTCCTGTCTTAACCTCCTAAGTGCTGGGATAACAGGTGTGCGCCACCGTGTCCAGCTCTGACTGTTCTTAGTTTGGCCTGTGGGAGCGCCTGCAGGTTGGCTCCTTGTCCTTTTCACGTGTGCCCAGCCTTTTTTGAGCACTCCCTAATTTTCTGACACCACAGCATGTTTCAGTCTCATCTCCCCTTTTCCTTGCCCTAGCCTAGGAATCAACAACTCCTCTAAGGATCCTTGGCTCCTTTTGTTGGAGAATAAATATCTTGGCTATAAAATGTAGAAAATGAATTCAAACATCTAAAACACATTGTGGAGTACTGCAGAATGAAACTGACCAAATTATATTATGTGAATGTATAAGTATGTAACAACAAATCCCACTATTATATAATCACAGTGCACCAATAAAAAAATCCTAAAATAAAAAAATACAACCTTGTAAAAACATTTTGGATGCATATTTGGGTCACATCAGACTATCACCTTTGAACCTCTAACGCAGATCAGAGAGACAGGAAAGTTCTGCTTTTGAATTTCTAAATATATGTTCCAAACTTATAGCAGAGACAATAAATTTAAAGAAAGAGGTTTTTTTGTTGTTGTTGTTGTTGTTTGTTACTCAAGGCCAGAGCCAAGTTCCTGGATTGAATAACAGATTTTTAAAAAATTAATAAATTTTACTTCCTAGTGCAGTTTTAGGTTCACAGCAAAACTGAGCAGAAAGTACAGAGTCCCCATACATCCCATCCCCATGTACACACAACCTCCCCAAGTACCAGCATGCCCATCGGATTAGTAAATCTGGTACAATCAATGACCCTAAACATTTTCACTCAAAGTCCATCATCTGCATTAGGGTTCACTCTTGGTGCTGCAAGTTCTATGGGTTCTGATGGATGCGTAACGACATGTAGCCACCATTGTGGAATCATTCAGAATAGTTTCACTGCCCTAAAACCCTTTTGTGTTCTTCCCTTCTTCCCCACAACCTCTGGCAACCACTGATCGCTTTTCTCTCTCCATAGTTTTACCTTTTTTCCATAATGACATATATTGGAATCATACAGTAGGGAGCCTTTTCAGATTGACTTCTTTCATTTAGGAATATGCATTTAAGTTTCCTCCATGTCTCTTCATGGCTTGATAGTTCTTTTTCTTTTCTTAGCAACATTAATTTCATTGTTGTCATAATCAGCGGTTTTGTTGTTTGTTGTTCTTGTTTTTCATTTCAGGGATCTAGCCCTCACACAGTTAGGCAAGTGCTAAACCACTAAACTACACCCCCTGTCCAGTTAATTTCTTTTTAGAGCTAAATAATATTCCATTGTCTGGATATACTAGAGTTTATTTATCCATTCACTTGCTTAAGGATATTTTGTTGCTTCCAAGTTTTGGTAATTATGAATAAAGCTGTTATAAACATCTGTGCACAGGGCTTTGTGTGGATATAAGTTTCTAATTCAGTTGGGCAAATACCAAAGAGTGTGACTGCAGATTAATATGCTAGGGGTATATTTAGTTTTGTAAGAAACTGCCAAACTGTCTTCCAGAGTGGCTATACCATTTTGCATCCCCACCAGCAATGAATAAGAGTTCATGATGCTCCACATCCTCACCAGAATTTCATGCTGACAATATTTTGGATTTTGGCCATTCTAATAGTGGCATCTTATTGTTATTTTAGTTTGCAATTCTCCCAATGACATAATGTTGAATATCTTTTCATATGCTTACTTGCCATCTGTGTATTTTCTTTGGTGAGGCGTCTGTTTGCCCATGTTTCATTGGGTTGTTCTTTTTTTATTGTTGCACTTTAAGAATTCTTTGTATATTTGGGGTAACAGTCCTGTGATAGATATCCTTAGCAAATATTTTCTCCGAGTCTATGGCTTGCCATCTCCTTCTTTTGACATTGTCTTTCAAAGAGCAGAGATTTTGAGTTTTAATGAAGTCCTGCTTATCAATAATTTCTTTCATTTATTGTGCCTTTGATTTTGTATACAAATCATCATGTCCATACCCAAGGTCAATGAGGTTTTCTTTTATGTTACCTCATAGGATTTCTATGGTTTTGTGTTCTACGTTTAGGTCTTTGATCTGAGTTAATTTTTGTGACACGTACAAGATCTGCGTCCAGATTAATTTTTTTCGTGTGATGTCCAGTTGTTCCAGCACCACTGGTTGGAAACACTACATTTTCCCATTGTATTGCCTTTGCTCCTTTCTCAAATATCAGCTGCTTAAATTCACATGAATCTATTTCTGGGCTTTCTTCTGTTTCATTGATTTCTTTATTCTTTCACCAATACATCACTGTCTTGATTAATGTAGCTTTATATTAAAGACAATCTATTCTTAAGATTATGGCATTTACCTGTCTGGTATATTTGGGGGGCAGGTAACTGGAGATTGAATTCAGGGCTTCATGCATGCTAGGCAACTGCTCTATCACTGAGCTACGTTCCTGGTCCCTGGATGGTTCTCTCTTTTTTTTTTTTTTTGCCGTACTGGGGATTAAACCCAGGGGCATTCTACCTCCAGGCTACACCCCCAGCCCTATTTTTATTCTTTATTTTGAAACCAGGTCTCACTAAGTTGCAGAGGGCCTCACTAAGTAGCTGAAGCTGGCTGTGAACCCAGATCCTCCAGTCTCAGCCTCCCAAGTACTGGGATTACAAGCGTGCGCCACCATGCCCGGCCCTGGATGGTTCTCTTAAAGATGGTCCATGCAGCATAGTGCAGCAACAATAGTGGAGATATGGTGGGGACAAAAGAGATGCTTACAGCCCTCTGACTCTCCTACAAACATGTAGGAGGAAGTCAGCCTTACTCCTGGGCATGTCAAGGGGCTCATAGAGAAGGCAGCCAATGGATCTGAAGGACATTCAGTTGGGATGAGGGGTACATGGCATGCATGGGCATGATAATCCGATGCTACAGAGGGACTGAAGACACTGGGCTATGACCAAAAGCTGTAGAACACAACGCCCAAAGACGCAATGGTGCCAGCAGTATTTCAGTGAGTGCCAGTCCATACTGAGGGCCATCCCCTCCTTCTCACCACTAGAAGCCCCAGACTTCCCCCCAACTTAGAATGTCCATGGAGAGTTGGGATGTAGCCCAGTGGTAAAATGCTTGCCTTGCAAGCGCAATGCCCTGGGTTCAATCCCCAGTACCAAAGAAGACATACACACACACACACACACACACACACACACATATCCATGGAGAAAGCAGGCAGGGGTTCAAATACACTAAATTTGTGAAGTTACAGAAGAGTAAAGTAAGTTATATTTTAGTGTACTGGATAATCTTGGGTTTAAAAAAATCTTACCTTTTCCATAATTATGAGGCTAAACTAATGTTCATATGTCAACTCACACTGAAGGAGGTTAATTGTATGTCTAAGTTCATACTTCCCAGAGCACAAAAGGCAACAGAAGGGCAGGGGAGCCTTCTCTTTTTACTTTATTTTTCTGCATATATTCTAGCTGCACTAACCAAGAAAGGCGCAGGCCCTCCACCTCCACCCCAGGTAATCTTATTTAAAGTAATTGGCTCCAGTTGTGTTGGGTCATGGCTCATTAGATAAGAACATTATCTTTAGCCTCATGTAGATATCAGGAGTCCACATCATCTAAGGTCAAGCCTCCAACGGAAGTGGAGGTGAAGCAATTATTCTGATCTCAGAGCAGATGGCTGTGTTCTAGAGGGAAATGGTGCATAAAACACCAAACAATGAAGGACTTGAGAGAGCAATTCTCCATGGCAGTCATGACTATAAAGTCAACACAAAGGGACGAATTTGCAGAGCTGGTACAATGTTTGTAAGCATTAGGGAAAGTATGGGGTACCCGCTGCCCGAGGGAACGTCCAGCCTGAACTGGAGGAGGAGGGGCACGGCAGGGGGCAGGGCTATGCCTACTTCTACATGCAAATCTCAGCTCACAAACCTAGCTGTGAAAGAGGTCATTTTATTTTCTTATAAATAAAACTACTTATAACAAACCCCTTTCTTCCAGGCAGCAGAAACAGTCTCAGTCATTTCGGGATGCCTGCCCTTTTCCTGGGATTGCATCTAAGTCTGAGGCTTACATATGCCCGTGAATGAGAGTTACAGGTATAGAGGGCATCTCACCTGAGCTGGCATCGCTTTTCACTAGCACAGCTGCTTAGGTGGGATATGGACAAGCTGGTCACCATAAAGTCACCCCATGTATCAGGCCATGCCACAGTAACTTGGGTTTGGCTCTGGGTCAACTAACTCCTAGAATGTTCTTGGGCACACAGGATAATCCTGAGGCTTCCATGTCATTCTGGTGGGGCCTTTCATTGCTATTAATCACTTCCTTGGTAGTCTTGAATCATTCCACTGACACAGCATCCCTAACCCCACCATTCACAGGTCTACTCGGAGGCAGCTTCAAACTTCTGTGCCAGGACAAGGTAGATAGCTACCCTCACTAAGGAGTCTTGGCCTCCTTCCTAGATTCCACCGGGGAAGGTAAACACAGCTTCCTCTGCACTGCAGTTCCCAAATCTCTCTGTTGTGGAGCATCCTCCCTGCTGGATCCCAGGCAAGTGTCTGGATGCAGGCCATTTCATGCAGGATCCATCGCTACCTAGCTCTTCTCTCTTCTCCTGGCTTCCCGTGGGTTCCTGGCTGGTGGGAGAAGTGTGGACGCTTCAGCCTAGAGAAGGGGGAATGCGCGGACTGGGGAAGTGTCTGTTATTCTTCACCACATCTTCTCCCATATCTCTTATAAACGCTCCAGTTTTTCCTGTTCTCCTGAGGCCTAGACTTGAAAAACTTAAAAAACTAGTAAATGACTTCTTTTGTTTCCAGTCATCCTTTCCCTGAGGCAGTGAGGCAGCGGTGGGGCCAACCCACTGAGAGAAGGGTGGCAGGTTAAAGGAGCGGTGTAAATTATATATATATATATATATATATATATATATATACATATATTCCAGCCACATCATATGCTACTCTGCCTCCCCAGCCTAGTCCCTGCCAAGATTAGCCACAATCATATGTATACTGAGAGAAATCAGACAACAGAGTGTAAGGATTTAACAGCTGGATTAACTGTGGGGTCAGCTCAGGGGATCCTACCTTAGATTCTTTGGTTCACTCTCTGGCTTTGCTCTTCTTGGAGAAGCCCCAGGAAGTGTGTTTTGGAGACTGGCACTTTATCAATCACCGGTCATACTAAAATGAGTCCAGTCCTTCTCGTGTCTCCTCCTCCTTTGTTCTCCTCCTTTCCACAGTTTTCTTCTTACCTCTCCACTTACTCCACTCTGCTCTGTCTTCCTCCCTCAAAGGAAAATCAAATGACAGGACTCCAGGATCCTTGCAGGAGACTCTTGTTTGCGTTCTGCTCAACATCTGTGGCCCCGGCATCCTACCCAATTAGCATCTACTTTCACCTTCAATGGCATTCAGATTTGAATGATGAATTAGCCAGCCACTCCAGGCATTACAGACAAGCTCATTCTTAAAATGATTTGAAGCTGGGTATTGTGGCGCACACTTGTAAGCCCAGTGTACTTGGGAGACTGAGACAAAAGGATTGCAGGTTTGAAGCCACCCTTAGCAACTTTGCAAGGCTCTCCACAACTTAGTGGGAATCCATTTCAAAATAAAAAATAAAATAGGGCTGGGGGTGTAGCTCAGAGATAGATTGTCCCTGGGTTCAATCCCCAGTACCACACACATGCAAAAAAAGATTTGACCTTAAGTGAGAAGATCTGTTTAAATACCAAAAGAATTTAAAGAAATGCAAACACTGTTTAGGGCATGACAACAACAACAACACAAAAGCCAAACTTCAACCTACAGCTGCTATAATACACAGATTGAGATGGTTGAAGAGATGCCTGGGCTAAGTCCCCCTGGAGTCTACAGGGTTCAGTCTGGGGAGGTTGGTCATGGAACCAGGGAGAAGGGTCGGCAGCCTTGGCTTTCCAGTCCTGCTCCAAGGCATCTGGGTTTAGCTGGGAGTGTTGGAGGGTGGGGTGGGAGAAAGAGAACAGAATGTTCAAGCGTCTTCTAGTCTGGAGGCTTGACAAATGTCAGGTCATCCAGGAATGAAGTTGGAGCAGAAACAAAGAGATCAAGAGAGAGGCTGGCCAAGGTGCAGCGTCTTCCTGGTTCTGATAACGTGGGGAGCTTTAAACTAGACTTTGCCCTGCTTTTAAAGGACTCCCTCTCCAGTGCTAGGGAAACTCTGAGAAAATGTCTCCCAAGAAGGCTATTAGTTTCATGAAAGCAAGTTAGCTTAAATAATTTCTGAATGAAGAACTACTTTCTAATCATTATAAGTCATTATCTTTATGAAAGAGGGAAGACAACAAAAACAGAAATATGTGTCAAAAATACATCTTTCATTCAATATGCATGAACAATGATGAGAATTAACAGCACTTAATTGAAAACCATAGATCTGAACCAAAATTACAACAAAATCTGAAATCCATACTTATGTGGCAAATGTACCTTTCCTGTTATATTTAAAGTAGTTGAGAGATTGTGGTATGGTAGTGTTCTGAGCACTGGAGACTTTGACTTGGAATAAAAAAATTCCTTAGAACATCCACAAAGCAAATTGTTAAGAACTTGCTATATATTAAGTTCATTATTCTTCAAATTAAGAACTATGCATGGAATATACAAAATAAAATGTTAATAATATTAAAGTCACTGAGGAAAATTTCACAATTATATTAAAAACAGACTGGCTGGGCATGGTGGCGCACACCTATAATTCTAGTACTTGGGAGGCCGAGATGGGAGGATCTCAGATTCAAGGCCAGCCTCAGCAACTTAGCAAGACCCTGTTTTAAAATAAAAAGGGATGGGGCTATAGCTTGGAGGTAGAACACCCCTGCGTTCATTCCCAGTATTAAAAAAAAATCCCAAACTGAGTCTGAACTCATATATGGAAAGTTACTTTGCTTTCTGATATAATTTCCTCCCCTGGCCCAGTGAAATGCCTTTTGAAGAACAAAATAGAGTTCCTGGTACCTGCAGCCCACTCTCCACAGTCATTGTAGAAATGACCGGTGTGGCTGTCTCAGTGGCATCCAGCCTGGATTAGTTAAGACTCAAACTGAGTCACAGTCAAATAAACAAACAGAGCCCATGTTCCACTAGAACAACAAATGCTTCTAAAACCTGGTTAAAATGCTCTTCTTTTTATAAGGATTTTCTTTTCTTTTAAAGTCAAGCTTATGCTAGGTAGGAATGGAAAATAAAAAGAACAGAAGTTATGAGATCGTGACTTTTAAACTTTGAGCATAAAAATAAGGGCAAGCATAAGGGCCAGTGCACGTTCCTGGGCCCCCTCTGCCAAGATTCTGGTTCCACGGGTTCCAGGGATCTGGGTCGGATGCTGTGGTTTGGGGCTGAAGGGGAGGGAAGATGTTGAAACCTCAGGCTCTTCCCTACAGAGAGCTGGGCATCGCCAAGGCTGAGGCAACATTATCTGTCTTAAGCAATTAACTGGTCTGTAGCTAAATGGGCAGCAAATATACATGCTTTCAGCTGACCTCAGCCCTCTGTTAAAGCTGGTTTTGCCTCCTGCGATGTCCCTCCCACATGAGCCTAATTTGCTAATCCAGTTCATTTAAACACAGGCTTTTAGAATTCAGAGCTCAGAGGAAGATCTCTTCTGGAGCAGAGACAGTACTATTTTTGGATCCTGTTTATTTTATAATTTTGCATATAAAGAGTAGGCAGCCAGAAACACAAATGATCTATTTTCCCCTCTATTCTCTTCAGTCCAACACAGTTCACATTAATGCTGCAGTAGCATTATTTATTTTTTTAAATCACCAAGTAGTGGACACAAGTCACAGGTGTGGAGGCACAGACACCCCCACCCCCACATATGGGGCCACATGGCAGGTGCATATCACAACAGGCACTCTCCAACAGCTTTCTGGTTCTTTTAAAAGTGCACCTTCTGGCTATCACCTCCGTTCTCGTGTTCCTTGGCTCCCAACCTTGTTAGGGAGTCCACTTTGAGATTAAGTCAAGATCTTAAGGATCTGTCCATAGATGGTCAGATTTAATCCTAGGAGATACCGCTGACGAGGACACTCAACACAGTGGAAGAGAAGTGCGTTTTGGGTTAGTGAGGCACACTGCAGATGGTGTTTGTGTGCCTAATGACAGTAGTTCAGGCTGAAGTCCTTGGATATACAAATTACCCAAAAAAACGTCAATTGGCTACCAAAGTACCTCAGAATTACAAATGAGTTAAATCGAGTTGTCTTGGCATTGGAGTTATTTGGCTTTAAACTTGTCTAGCAGTACCATTAATTATCAATCTATTAATTTACAGTGATTTAGAATAAGACTTTGATGGAAGCTACTAGATCTTTGACCAGAAAGTCAACATGTCTCTTATGAAACAACCTTACCTATGTATTACACATACGCTCACTGGCAAGATCTTGTCCAAAGCATTTCTCAGTCAGGCGTGAATTCACCGACTATTCATAATATCAAAAACCTCCTATTAAACCCAGCCATTTAGATTTCTAATTATCTGACCATTATACATTACCTTAATACTGATGACTTGGTATTCCGTGCCTTTCTAATGTGCTAATAAAAACAGGGTGAATCATGTTCATATGTTCCCTTTTGTGGGAGATGAATCAGAGACTCTTGTTCCAATGCTTGTGTCCCAAGTTTATTTCAAAACTACAGTAATTGGAAAACATTTTTCTATCTGGAAAAGCTAATGAAAATGTTCTTCTGCTAGAGGAGAAATATGGGAAAGCTTAATGGGGCAACAATGGGGGGACTGGAGTGATCAGAAACTAGAAAGCCAGGATCAGGTGGGAGAAACGCTCTGTGACCCTTGCAGCGGGTCCTTAGAGAGTATTTGTTTTATTTCAGACTTTCCTTTTACTTTCCCTTTACTCAACAGACTTCTTGTCTCCTTGTTGAGAGACAGCCCTCCTGAGGACTAGCTTTCTACAACCCGTCCTGAAAAATCGACTTCCATTGCTACTGTATTTTGCGTAGAAACTCTATTTCATTGGACTGAAGATATTTTGCAAGTTGAAGGAGCACTTGCTGACAACAAGCAACAGGCGTCCTCGGATCTCTTAGGCTCAGTTCCAGCGTGGCCTGAACGGAGCCCTCAATTAGGCATGCATCTCCTCAGTCCAGGTTGCACATAATCCTATTCTGTGGACCACTGATCTTTGAGCAATCTTTCCAGATAGTTTAGGAAAAGACAATGCAAATGACTAACAGCATGTGAATAATAAACATGTGTTCTCATTCCTAATGAAAGAACAACAAATTGAAACAAAATTTTTTTTCTGTGTGTGTGAATCAGTTTGGGAAATGTTTTTAATAATTATAATTCTTGTGTTCCAGCTAGACTGCTTCAGGATACAATAACAACACCCCACTAAGAGCAAACTTCTTAAACAATGTGTAGAATATATTATTTCACCCGAAAGGAAGGGTGGCTGCTGAGTTAACTCAGAGGTTCAACATCATCCAACTCCCATCCCTTGCTGGTTTTGTCCCTGTCCTGGTATGGGTCAAGGAGTTACAGGCAGACATGACAATGTCCAGTGAAAGAAGGGAGACTGTTTCAGTCTTGTCTCTTTTTAAGAAGAAAAAAGAAATTTACCTAGTAAACCTTATATCTTGTCCCATTAGTCAGAACCTCTAAGCCAATCACTGGCAAGGGAAATGAGGTTACCAAGATTGGCTTAGACCACTCAGGATTTATTCCCAGAGGAAGCAAGTATACTGAACAAGCCAAGCTCCATCAATAGAGAAAAAGAACCTAGTGGCTCTTGGGTTGGTAATCTGGGATATCTGCTATGGCTGCCAAGGATATAGAGAAATGGACCACACAGGTGGCTGATAGATGTGTGGGGAAATAATTTGGCACTCTGTATTAAGAATCTTAAAAATATCCATACCATTTGACATAATAATTCCATTTCTAGGAACAAAGCACATAGAAAGTATACCTACACACAGAGCTGTATGCTCAAAGAGGCTCTTTGTAGAACTCCATGACAGAAGAAAGGCAAGAAGGAAAGAAGGAAGGTAGAAAGAAGAAAGGAAGGGTATTATTGGACACTTCAGAAAGACCGACTTGCCAGGCATGGTGGTGCATGCCTATAGACCCGGCTACTTGGGAGGTTGAGGCAGGAGGATCACTTAAGTCTAGGGGTTCAAAGCCAACCTGGGCAACATGCCAAGACCCTGTCTCAAAAAGCAAATGAATAAAAATACCAACTTAAGCATCCAGTAATAGGGAAAGAGTTACATAATTATATATCCTTTTTATGGATTATTCTCTAGCATTTTAAACTGATATTTATGATTTTTTAAAAACTCCTTATAAATATGAGAAAATGCTCATATTATAGTGTTAAATAAGTAAAACATGATATAGTTATATATATATAGTATAGCTCTATTTATGTGAAATATTAATAGCAACTGCTTTCTCCACTGTGAGTTAGGAATTTATACACTATCTCTAAATCTTAACTCTAACTCTGAAAAGCAGATATTCTTATATCCATTTGCAAACGAGGCATCCAAGGCTCTGAAATGCTCAGTAGGTTTCCAGGGTCACTCAGGTAGTAAATGGCAGGACAGAGATTTGAGTCCAGGTCTCCCTGGCTGATCAGACCACAATTCAGTAGAAATCCTTTTTTGTTCCCCTTTGATTTATTCTCCCTTCTCCACAGGTGATGAATAAGATATCCATGAATTTGGGTGCACAAATAAGCCATACTTAAGAGATATAGATACACACAAACATTTAAAGAAGTGAAATTGAATAAGGATGATGGGGAATTGGGGACCCAGAATGGGGGACAGACAGATAGGAAAGCAGGAGAAGGAGAGAAGAGAGGAGACTGGAGTGACTACTGAGAACTAGCAAGTGACCGTTCTCCAAGCCAACCTGGACTCTGGAGTCCCTCGTAGCTGAAATTGTCCTGTAAGCACCTTGTTCAAGTGCACAGGCTTTGTGTTAAGCATGATCCACTCCCGTTAGCCAAGAGCCTGTTGTCAGCCCAGTGGATTCTCTAGATGTTGGGCCCTTAGCCCAATTCATATGCTAATCAGAAACTTCTTCTACAAGGGCTGGCTAGAGCAGGATGGGCTGGTACACCAATGATCCTAGAGACAAAGGTAGTGATTGATAAATCTGTGTATTGGAAATTAATACATTGGAAATCATGTATTATTTCTTAGAACAATCCTCATAGTCCCAAGCTGAGGGTATACTTGCAACTAATAAGTGGGAATTATTGAAGTAAGGACAAAAAAATAAAAACCACACCAGGAAAGATGATCCAATCCTCTGGACATCTGCTTCTATTGTTTTTCACATCAGAGCTGCCTCTGCTAAGCCGTATTCACGGTAGACCTCAGTTATGCATGTTAGCCAAAGATGCAATGTGTTGCTGCAGAATTTGTCTAATTATAGTCACGCTTTATTTTAGTATTTATGCTATGACCACGAGAACCCTTCACCAGACCTCAGCACTGTATTTTTGCTACCATTTCCACATGGAGGAGAATCCCCTGCTGGCATGGTTACAGAATGATTAGCATCCACAGGTCCCCTGGCTCCCTTGGTGTGACAAGCGCCAGACTCAAACAGCCAATGCAAGAAGAATGAGCATCACGGCTCATTTTGGAAAGTCCATTAAAATAACAAATCAGCAATGTTTTCAACAAACACTACTGGAGATAAAAATCATGCAAAGGACTGGTTCTTTTGGAGGAGACAATGAATACGGTTGCTTTTTTCCTTTAATTGTTGAATGCTGAAGTACTTAAAAGCTGATTTAATTTCATTTAGTATTTTCAGGTTTAGTTAATATGTCTGATATTTCATACCTAGCAATGCGTTAAAGATGGAAAGGGAAGAAACCTGCGTTTGGTAAATGGTCCATTTGGGCGTCTTTACATGCTGTGTCTGTGTGATGACATCTGGGGTCCAAACTCCAGGGGTCTCCTTTGTTCCCGCCCTTGGGAAGAGCTTCATCAGGGCCAGAGAGGGTCATTGCCAGGATAAGACCCAAGGCTAAGGGGGGTACTTGAGGTTAGCTGGTGGCCAGAAGAGGAGGAAACAGAAAAACCCAGAGAACATGGGCAAACCAGGTTTGAGGAGCTTGCCAAAGGGACAGAGGTGAGGTCAGCTGTGCCTTCAGACCAAGGAGGCAAGTGAAGGGCAAGAAACAGGAGACAAGGCTAGGAGGTCAAGGGTCAGGGCATGATCGCAGGGATGGAACAGGAGAGGTGGGCAAAGGTGGGAATGAACCCCAAAGATTCAGGGCTTGGTTCTCCCAAGCTCTTATATGCCACCTATAGAGAATGTGGGTAAGCCCAACTGATGTAAAAGCCCAGTGCTCCAAGAGAAGACTTCTTTTTTTAAAATAGACATTTTTTTAAAGAAGTTCTAGGTTCATAGGAAAATTGAGCTGAAAGTTCAGACATTTCCCTGCTCTTCCCCAACTTTACCCACTATCTACAGAAAGTTCCTGCAGGTCCAAATGGCTTGATAGCACATTTCATTTTCCTTTTCTTTTCCTCTCTTCTTTCTTTCTCTCTTCTAAAGATTTTTTTTTTTTTTGTACTGGGGATTGAACCCAGTGGCATTCTACCTTCGAGCTACACCCCTAGTTTTATTTTTTATTTTAAAACAGAGTCTCTACTTTGCTAAGGGTCTCACTAAATTGCTGAGGCTGGTCTCAGACTAGAGATACTCCTTTCCCAGCCTCCCAAGTACTAGGATTACAGACATGTGCCACCATGCCTGGCTCTCTTCTAAGGATTATTTTTCTTGGTGCATTATGATTATACATAATAGTGTGATTTGAGTTTTGCACTTCTTTTTAGTACTGAATAATATTTGTTTATCCATTCGCCTACTTAAGGACATCTTGGTTGTTGCCAAATTTGGGCAATTATGAATAAATCTTCTATAAACAAGCATGTGAAGGTTTTTGTGGGGATGTGAATTTTCAGCTTATTTGGGTAAATACCAAGGAGTGTGATTGTTAGATTGGAGGGTAAGAGAATGATTAGCTCTGCTAAACTGTCTTCCAAAGTTGCTGCGCCACTTTGGATTCCCCAGCAACACATGAGAACCTACATGCATTTTTTAACCAAAATAAATAATAATATAGATGTTGTTGTTTTTTGTTTTTTTGTTTGTTTTGCGGTATCAGGGATTGAACGCAGGGACATTCTACCTTCAAGCTACACCCCCAGCCCTATTTTTTAGTCTTTGTTTGGAAACAGCGTCTTACTAAGTTGCGGAGGGCCTCACTAAGTAGCAGAGGCTGGCCACAAACCTGCGATCCTCCTGTCTCAGCCTCCCAAGTACTGGGATTACAAGCGTGCACCACCATGCTCAGCTTATACATGTCATTTTTAACCAGCATTTTTCTGTCAACAACTCCATCTTCCCATATGGATGCATTTTTAGCAAAGGGTCTCAGCACAGATAATGTTCCAGAGATGACTGAATTTGGCTACTCCCATTCAGAAGTTGTCATCTTAGTCCTTATTCTTTTAGTCTTCCTGAAGTAGCCTGGAAATAAAAACGTGTAGGTAAACAGGCTTGGGTAGCAGAAGATTGCAGAGAACAGCACAGTTAGGGCCTGAGTTAAATAAGTGTTCTGCCAACTCTTAACTATGTAAATTGTTAGTCAGTGACATCTTTGACATTTCCACATCAGAAAGATATGTTACTATAAATGACTGCCACTTTTGATGTGTCGTCAGCTGTGAGATGAATGGAATTACCAGGTGTGGAATCGGAGAACCAAGGCTGTTCCTCCAAAGGTGCAGGCCAGAGGGAGCCCCCAAGTATTTCTGTCCCTGTGGGATCTGTGGAAAATGAGCAACGAAGGCTGCCTTGGCAACACACAGGGCTAAGAGACATAAGATGGAAGGAAGATTGGGAGGCAATGAGGAAGGCAGGCAGCCTCGGTCCCTTATCAAAAATGATTTGGGGAGAACCACATCTGAGATCTACACACAATTCTTCCTGTTTTCGGTACTTTGTCAGGAGACCTTTGTTTTAGTCTGCTTTTTCATTGCTGAGACCAAAATACCTAACAAGCACAACTTAGAGAAGGAAAGGTTTATTTTGGGTCATGGTTTCAGAGGTTCAGTCCATGGTTGGCCAGCTCCAAGGCAGAGACATCATGGTGGCAGCATGGTATGGTGGAGGGAAGCTGAGTTCACCTTCATGGTGTTTGGAAATAGAACAGCTGGGAGCAGAGAGCCAGACAGGGAGCAACCAGGAACAGATATAATCCCCAAGCCCACACACCCTGTGACCTACCACCTTCATCCATGCCCCACCTGCCTAAATTACCATCCAGTAAATCCATTCAAATTATTAATCCACTGATAAGATTAGAGCCCTGATTCAATTATTTCACCTCTGAATATTTTTGCATTACCAACACATGAGCTTTTCCAGGGGACATTATATATTCAAAGTATAACAACCACCAAGTTACTTGCTGTCATCTAAAAACCCATTGCAGGCAAGGTCTGGCTTTGAAGCGTTCAGATATGGGCATCTCTCTGCGACAGGAATGGGGTGTGCAAGATGTCCCCTTTGGGTCAAGACTCTGACGATAGTTACATATTACTGGTTCCAAAAGGTGCCTCTAAGCCCCAATATGCTGCAATTTATAAGCCCCCGATTTATAGAAAAGTCATTAAGATAGTACAAGGAGTTCTCATATACTCCACACCCAGTTTCACCCATTGCTAATGTCATATATTATTAGTGTGGTACATTTATCACAGCCAATGAACCAATATTGATACACTATGATTCACTAACAGCCATTACTTTATTCAGATTTCCTTAGTTTTTGCTTAATGTCCTTGTTCTGGTCTAGAATTCCTTCCAGAATACAACAGGACATTTTGTTGCTATGTGTATTTAGTTGCAAGGTGCATTTTAAGTAGGGAAAAATGTAGGAACTCACGTGTTTTCATTTTGCACTCCTGCCTGGACTAAATATTTTTACTTACCCATAAAGGAGGCTATTTCTAAGATTTCCTTAAGGAAACACCTGTATTCCTAAAATAAATAATTTGAAGCAATTTCAAATTTCCCTCTTACATGTGAAGTCCTTGGCGGCAGTGAACTCTCCAGAGGAGAGGAAGAGCTGGAATGAGAGGCAGGAGCCTTTGATGCAGACACTCTCACTGTATTTTAGATACTGTATCATTACTTTCCGGGCCCTCTGTTTCTTCCCTTTCCCCCTTCTCTGTCCACCCAGGTACTCTGGAAGGTCTTGGGTTTGTTTCTAGTGAATGGTTTGGAATGGTGCTTTCCAGTTTTCAAATTTTCAAGAGGGGCAAAGGTTGGGAATTACACACCCCCTACCTGGAAGAAACATGAAATTCCACAATGAACACAGTTTTTCTATATATAGAATGAGTGGTCAGTCAAATGAGCAACTGGGTGAGAACGCAAAGGTCAAGAAAGATGACCAGTTCATTCCAGGCGTCTGCAGGGGACTGCATCTGCACGTGTGTTGACACAGGGAACGTATGTGACAGTCCCTGGTCTCAGGAGTATTTATTTGGGGAGACTTACCATTACTTACAATAGAATACTTATATTATATAAGATGACTGATTTTTAGAAAATATGTCATAATCAGAATATTAGAAACACCTTGAAACTATGCCTGAATGATGTGAGCATGTATAAATATATCACTTTGAATTTCACTATGATGTATAATTATAATGCACCAATAAAATGTAAAAGAGAAGTAAAATAGAAGGAATTTTTAAGAATTGTGAAACAAATTTAATGATGGACACATATAAGTATAAAGAATTCCTTAAAAGAAAAATAGTTAATGTGATACCCATTAAAAAGTACAAGAGGAAATCACGGGAATTTTTTCAATTCATTCTTATAGAGAATGTTGAGCCAAGAAACAAATGTGTGATAAGATTCAATTGATTACCGTGAAAGTGGCCCCCACCTTCTCATCTTCTCCCATCTGCCTGAAACAAGCCTACCACTACCATTTCAATTTCCCTCTCTCCACTCCATCCCCTGAATAGAACTTCTCTTTGCCAAACAAGTTCTTCTAGCATTTTAATACTGGATCAGAGACAGATGTATCAGAAACAATGCAGAGAGAAGCAGGATTGTAAGGATCTCTAGAGAGAGGTGAGTAGCAACACTCTGCAGAGGGGCAAGAGGGGAAGAGGAGGTAGTGGATGTTCAATTGACGGGGGTGCAGGATGTAGTTTGGCTTTGGTTTTTCCAGTGAGTTCTTGGGTAGCTGATAAGCTCCTAAGAATCTAGTGTGGTAGACAATCCGGAAAGAAAGGAAAGGGTACTTGAAGTTGCTACTTTGGTCCTCTTTGATTTCCTTTAAGAGAGTCAAGGAAACAGTAACATTCCTTCTTGTGCAGGGCTTCTTTAAATGTGCACTAGCTCTGAGACTGGACCACATGGGTCTTATCTTTAACCAGGTTATAAATCCAAAATGGTAAGACCAAATGTTCCAATTCTGATCAACTGACCTTAGGCAAGTCTCTGAGCATCAGTTTTCCCATTTGTGAAAAGGAGGGAATAGACAGGATCAGCAGTTCTAAATTATGTTCTATAGGAGGTTAATACAAATTATCCAGAAAAAGTCCTAAATCAAGTAAATTTTGTAATAGTTAAACATACCTAGACCAGCCCATTATCTCCAGTGCTTCTGAGAGTCTTTGAAATTTAGCCAGTGTGACTTAGGAAATCTCATTCACGTTCTTGAAATGTGCTTATCATGGGACCCTTTTTCTAGAACATCTCTCAGTGCTTCTCAGATTATACTTTGGATAAGTGCTGAACTAGATGCTCTTTAAGTATTTTTTTCCTGGACTCTAAAATGCAGACTTTGTAAAGAAAAAATCATGTACATCAAGGTTAGATATTATCTAATTGATTAGTTAAGAAAATACATTTCCTGTGGAATCAGAAAAGTTAGAGTTTGGAGTTGCCTAAGCTTCCTGAAGAAGATGGTAGAAAAAAAGTCCCGAAGGTAAGGTAGGCACGGAGGGCCACAGAGGACCTGCCAGGAGGAAAACTCATCACTGTCCCAGGGACCCTGAATTCACTCACCTTTGGAGTGGCGTGTGTGTGTGTGTGTGTGTGTGTGTGTGTGTGTCTAATTTTCAACTTAGCCATGAACATAGGGCACCTGTTTGTCTTCGCGGGATGATGGTTGACAAATAAGGGAGACTGTATAGTATAGGCTGAGAAGTTCTGCCACTGAGAACTTCATCTACAGAATAACACAAACAGCACTGAACAAGACATCATTTAACATGCTGCAAAACAGCACAGTTGAGATCTCTCAAAAAGAGCCCTGAATCCCCATGCCTTCTCCCTGGAGGCAGCTGTGGGCACTTCCTTCACGCTTTGAAATCCACCCCAGGGCTATGGAGATCCAGAATATCAGTAATATCTGGAGGCCAGAAACAAATCTTCCCTGGAGGCCAATGAGCAATGTAAATCGGCTGTAATGACATTTATTCCCTGTGAACTGCCAGGGCTTTGGCTTCCTGTGGGCAGATCTAAACAACTGGGTTTCACAGGAAAACAAAAACCAAGTCAGGGTGCTGATTTATGCACGTTTTACCTGAGTTTCTCTCCCTCTTTAGGGGTTAGTTAATGGCCACTCCACATGAAAAGATAAGCAGATCCGGGATGGCTGCATGGAGTAGTTTACACTCCCTGAAATACTTTTTATCAAAAGCCATTTTTTAAAAAAGTATGTACTATATGGTTTTTCCATCCTAAAATCTGGTCAGATAATCAGACACAATTCCTCTTTTCATTTGCTCTGTGGAAGGATCTCTTTTCTAGCATGCTGAGGGCCTTCCCGGGCTTCACAGCACATCAGATATCATGCCACCCCCGTGCCCTGCCTTGCAGATGCCTGTACTTAAAAGAGGACCGCAATTCCCTAACATTAAAACAGCAACTGGGAAGCACAGCCCGGTGGCGGAGACTCACCCAGCCAGATTGTGCTGCTATTTTTATCCCTCGGGCTGAGCATACTGATGGAATGCAGAATTACTTTTGTGATTAAATGTGGCCCAAAACCTAGCAAGTGTTAATCTCTGGAAATCTGTTACAAATTGCATGGCAAGCGCCAGCAAACTGCTATTTTTTAAGTCTAAAAATAATTCTCGGTGCTCTTGTGTGTAAGTAACGCGGCAGTAAAAAGGAGTTTTTACTTCATTGGTTGGGGTGGTTTGGTTTTTTAGCAGTCAATTCCTAAATATAATAGGGGGTGTGGATCCCTGGGACCCCAAGTGGAGAGGAGTCGGGTGCCAAGGGGGTGGGAAGAAGCCCTGGCAAGTCATCGTATTTACATATCTTAGTCTGGCCCACAGAACACTGTTCTAATACCAGAAATATCCCAACTCTGCCTTGTTTTTGGGAGCTTGTGTGATAGGATGGGAGCAGGGTCACAAGTGGACAAAAACCAGGTGGAGATTCACTGACTGGGCACCAGTTTGAAATAGTGTTGGGTATATTGTCCATATAACGTCAGTACTGGCCCCATGTCCTCTGGCTCTGGCCCTTCTCAAACCAGGTCCTTTCTGTTCTGTCACAGAAAAAAATGGAATTTCTAACAAGGGCCACATGGAGGTGGTCCAAGCCAGCTGAGGCAGTCATCTCTGGACTCAGGTGGGACAGCAAAGTCCTGTCCTCAAACCCAGGCCCTTCGTAAACACCTTTGAACCCCCACCCCAGGGCTGAGTCTCACATTCATTCTTCATTCTCTGTCCCTTTCAAGGAGCCTAGCCACACCGACTCCATGTCCTTTCTGCTTTCCTGTCCTAGCCCCCGACATCCCCCATGATGGTCCTCCTCCTTCAGTCTCATGCAGTGTGCCTGGTCCGTATGCCCCTTCCCCATCAGACTCCAGTTCTGTGCCTGCATCAGCCTCCTGGGCTGGGCCTAAATTCCTGTCAAAACTCCACCAGCCTTCTCTCCCTAAAGCTCGGCGCTATCTTCTCATCCATCTTCCAACAGAAATCCTGCTTCAGTCCTGGGACCTAAAATAAGGAGCCTTACTAACTAGAGCCTTCTGAGGTCAGCCCGGCCTTCCTCGTAGGAGAGCATTACCTTCCTGGGACAGCTCGGTGGTTGAAAGTAGGAGCTTGACAGCTATGCAGTCTCTCCTGTATTGAGCACATTTTAGGTCTTCCAACCAATTGAAAAGAGCAAGTCTTCCTTATGGAATTCCAGGTAATAAATGTATAAAGAAAGAGTGAAATTAGAAAATACCATTTTGGACTCTCAATGAAACAATGGGTCTATTGTCAGCAATGATCAATGGCTACTCAAAGCATTAGGTAAAATTTTGATGGGGAATTTTATGATGGATGGATGAAGTTGACAACCCGATATGATGAAGCAATTCTAAAGACATTAATGGAAAGATAGGCAGACATTGAATCTGTTTTAATTCAATGGGAAGTTCTTAGCCCCCCATGAGGTATCCTTTAAAAACTTCAACCCGAGGTCAATCAAGTCTTTGGAGATAAACACTAGTTTACAAAATTATGGGAAATAGAGAAATTTGTTAAATGACATCAGGTGAACTAAGATAAATCTAGATCTTGAGATTCCACCACACGAGGAATGAACCTGTTTTTTCAAAAGAATAAATGGCAGTTAAAAAAGAGAAGTTAGTTGTTATTAAAATAAAATAGACATAAGACTATCTCAGCCAAGTGGAACATGTGAGGGAAAGTGCTTGGGAAATAGCCAAGTTGTTAAACATTAGGTATTATTACTATGGCTGTAGCTCTACATCTTAGTTCCAGGTCCTTAAGTCTGGAATATTCATTGGTAAGATAAACTTCAAAATATATACACTTTATTTTCCAAACCTTGTGTCTAGAATATTTAAAGCACCTTAGACATAAAATGAGAGGAACATTCCATTTCAGAACAGGTAGGAAAAAGCTATGACAAACAGTGTAAATCATCAAGCAATCCCAAAACTGAACATCTAAGCAGGTTTTGGTATCTTGTTATCAAACCTTCATTACACTATTTAAAAACCTGATCATAGGAATATTTGCCATAGTCACTTACACACAGCCATATGTAATTGCTTTCAACACTATGACAATGTTATATGCTTCTATATGCGCACACATATGTTGACAAAATTTACTAACATATGTTCACATACACACATACCTTGTAGCCATGGAATATAGAAAATAGAAAATATATAGCCAATAGAAAATAATCCTTTTAGTTTTCTCTCTTCCAGGTAAAATAGTAAAACATTGGCTATTGGACATTCGTGGGGAATAAATTCATCTGGATACATGAGGAGGAGTCTCAAATAAATTAACATTTAACCTCTTCATTTACTCATTTTAGTTTTTACTTTTCTGAATGGGAATCTTTCTAAAATGTTCTTCCCTCTTCTCTACATCTTAGAAAGAGGATACAAACAGCTCCCTGATACCTTAGTGCCATCATTATTAACCTGATAATACAAGGCTGTAATACATGACTGGAGAGTTTATTCCAGGTATTTGAGGTATTCACTGTTTTCCGATCCATGAAACGACCCCAGCCTCCTGTGCCCTTCGAATACTTTATTCTACATTGTGTAATTTTTCTTTCTGCTCCTGAGTGTCAGCTTGCATCTGTAGTAGCTACTTGGCCATTCCTTTTAATTGTTGCTTCCAATTTGTTTAACCAGATAATCCAATTCATTTGATTTATGGGCAAAATAAGAATAAAGAGACTTGACTGAGACCTAAGAGATCCCTCTGTAGGTAAAGCGCAGAACCTGGGGTGCCTGGACTTGGTGAACATGACTTTGCTGCTAAGAGGTGTTTTTCTGTTGCATTTCAGGTTCTTAGATATGTTTCACATAAGTGAAAGAAGCTGCCAAAAAAAGTGATTGTTCAGAAACACAAGATAGAAATGTATCCTTGGAGTGTACTTGAGTTGGAGACTCCCATTAACTCCATTTAGGGAAAATATGATTTAGCATCCTGGGCAAGTAAATACTGCCTCTTAAGTTCACAACAAACCTCAGTACCATAATTAAGCTGAGACCCCACACTTAACTTTGATATCCTCCTCAGATCCCATTTGAACAAAGTCACCATACATTCCAGACCTTTGAAAAACTGAAGTTTACTCCCTGGCAGTAATGTGTGTGTTTAATAGTCCAGGATGATTTTCTGATTAAAGGGAATTTTTTTTAGCCCAGTGGATGTCGTGCTTGGATATGGTTAGGGTCAGCCTATGAGACTGATTTTGATGGAGTACTTGGTTGGAATGTACTAACCCTCTCACCTGTATGCATCGCATCCCCCTCCCTCTCCTTCCTTCAATATAGGAACAAAACACAGGTCCCTAGTAGGACCACATGGTATCCTCAGCCCCAACCTCTTTCAATTATATCTTGGGTGCCCTCCACTCATTCAGATTAGATCAATAGTAAGTGTTTGGAAATAACAACCAGAACTCTTCAGGTCCCTTCCGTAATATCCTCTAGTGATTTCCATAGCATCAGACTTTAGTACTCTTTCCAATTACAATGGGCTTACCTTGCTGCTTGCAATTGGAAGTGGAGCATTTGTGATTTTAGTGTGTGCATAGAGAATGGATGCATGGCTTAAGAGCACCAGTGAGGTAATCCCCAGGCTTTTCTGAGCCCAGCAGCTCAAATGCACATAGAATCACAAATACATTACTGCAGGAACAAAGCATTTCCATCTAAAATGAAATGTCCATTAGCACATCCTCACATAACTCTCTTCTCCACAAGACTGGAAAATCATAGGAAGAAGCTGAGCTGACTTTATGAGACCAAAATCTCTTTTAATTATGGTGAATAACCTAGCTGCTATTATTACTGGAGCCAAACAAATCTATAATTGCAACTATTCCAAAGTTCTTTCTCTTAAAATAACAAATATCTTTATGGCAGCAAACTGTTCCTGACCTAGGAAAATGGAAATTCTCAAGACATCATGTACATCATTGGCTTGCCTCTGGGATATTCTACCTTTGCTTATTTTAAAACACCCAGTGGGGGTGGGTTATGGAAATATGAAAAAGTAAATTTTCTGTTTTCAGGATCAGGAATGTTCCTATTATTGCAATTTAAAAAAGAATTTGCGGGCTCCCACTTACCTGTTCTACATATACCATACAAAGCTAACTGAATTTACTTCTAAGATCTATAGGAAATTAGAACGGGTAGAATGATTTGAAGGATTTGTATGACCTCATTTAGAGGACATTGGCTAATGAGATCAAGGTGTAACTTTGACCCCAATGGAATCCATTGGCCATGATACTGACTCAGTCATCCTGAGAGCATACATCCTATTGCTGTAGACCAGACTTATGACTCTCGAGTGTTGACCAGTCTATATTAGCACCAGCCAACTTTGATGGAGAAGAGATAATAAATCATTGAGGTTAAGAGCATATGCCTTACAATCTGGCAAACCTAGGTTCAACTCCAGCTCCACCACTAGACAGTTGGGTGTCCATTGGCATGATACTTAACCTCTCAAACTTCATTGTTGATAATGTACATAAGCTAAATGCAGAAAACTCACTCCCAGGTATTTTAGGCAGAAAGTGATATAATACAGGGATATTGTGGTTACAAAATTGTTGAAAGAACTGGAGTAATAGAAATCAGGGGAGCCACCAATGGATCATAAACAGTGGAGTGATTTCTTCAAAGGTTTGAGATAAATTTACTTGGCCCTTAATCTAGAATGCTATACATACTCAAATGCTTTTTTCCCCCCTTTTTTGCAGTGCTAGGGATTGAACCCAGGGCTTCATGCCATAGTCAAAATTCTAATTCACTGTGAGGGCAAAGTAAAGATATTTCTAGACATACAAAGATATGGAAAATTTACTTTCTTATTCCTCTCTTGTATCATTGATTTATAGAGAGTTACTTGAGGATATACTCCAGTACACAAGAATGTAAAGCACGAAAGAAGAAGACATAAGATCCAGAAAACAGTGGCTCCGGTTCAAGAAATCAGCACAGAGAAGTTCCAGAATAACAGCTGTGAAGCAGGCTTGGGAAGAGGTAGGAGCAGGGTTCCAGAGAGAGAGAGAGAGGGGTCTGGGGCTGAGGAGAGGAAGGGATCCACAGGCTAGATTTGATGAAAATAAATCGGAAGCTCCTGAGACTGTGAAAATAACACAGGATGAAGGAAAAAAAGAATGAAAACATTTAAAGGTTCCAGGATAAATTAAAGGTACTACAAACCATGGTCCAAATAAAAGTAACCTGGAATGCAATGTGCTTATTGAAAAATAAAATGGATTCCGTGTAAGAGAGAGCCCCAATTAGAAGCTGGAATATAAGAAGAACACACAGATGATTACATAGGATTCTTTTTTTCCAGTAACTAAAAAGAGAAAGGCAATCATGAATCTCCCAAACACAAGCCAGCAGGCAGGTTGGAGAAAGGCATAGTTCAATTACAAAGCAGAAGTTACTGTGGCTTAGTGGCGACCGACTGGTGGAGACGCAAGAAAAGAAAATGCCATTGGGTCACTTTCCTTTGAGGTGATGGCTTTGGAGTCAGACAGAAAGAAATATAACCATTTCTTCTTAGCCCTAAAGAAAAAAATTATTTAACATGAACTAGAAATACATGTAACTGGTTTTCAGGGGTTTTGTTTTGTTTTGTGTTGTGGTAATGGAGATTGAACCCAGGAGCACTATATCTCTGAGCTACACCCCAGAATTCCCTTTTTAATTTTGAAACAGGGTTTTGCTAAGTTGCTGAGGGTCTCGCTAAGTTGCTGAGGTTGGCCTCAAGCCTGCGATCTTCCTGTCTCAGCCTCCCAAGTACTGGGATTACAGGTGTGCACCACCACATCAGGTTCAGGCTTTTAAAATCAACCTATGGATAATATGTGAAAGACTTAATTGGGTTTCAGAACAAAATATTAGTGTTATCAAGGGATCACTGTTTCTTCCCCACCAAGAGAAAGTAGAAGCAGTCAGCTTGGATTTAGGAGTTACATTATGTGAAAAACAATGCGTCTTTTAGCATTGGGATTACCTCAGCTCAGAAGTTTTCTCAGACTTCAGCATCAGAATCAGCGGAGAGCTTGTGCAAACACAGATCTCTGGTCCCACTCCAGAGTTTCTGACTCAGTGGGTCTGGGGTGGGGCCTGAGCGATTGCTTACATTCCCAGGTGATTCTAATCTGAGAGGCTCACAAATATGAGGCAGGGTGGTTGGCAGAGGTGAGATGAGCAAGCAGGTGATCCTGTCTCTCATCTTGCCTCATTTATTGAGCAAAAGGCATGCGTAGGTGAAACCATGGGTGCTATTTCAGAGTTCTGCCTTCCCCATATCTCTCAGCCTGTGTTCCTTCTCCCCCTCCCCCTTCCCTCCCCGTACCCATTTCCCTTTTCTTTGGTCAAACTGAATCAGCTGGTACATAGAAGCTAAGTGCTCAGATATTGTAACTCCCCTCTCTCTTCATATTCCAAAGCAAGGAGACAAGCTGTCCTATCACTAATAGCATTAGAAATATTGGTTTACCTGTACTATTTATAGTGGAAAGAGTAACCTAGAAAGGCCTGTAAAAGAGCAACATAACTGAGCCAGATGCTGTGACACAGATCTGTAATCCCAGTACTTGGGAGGCTGAGACAGGAGGATCGCAGGTTCGAGGCCAGCCTCAGCAACTTAGCGAGACCCTGCTTCAAAATAAAAAATAAAGTAGGACTGGGGGTATAGCTCAGAGGTAGAATGCCCCTGGGTTCAGTCCCCAGTACCAAAAAAAAAAAAGGCTACATAAATGTACTGGAGGTAAGAAGGTGAATTAAGAATCATCTGTTATAGCAGGCTGTCATATAAATAAACAGTATTTAAAGTTGATAAAAGGTAGCAGCACACACTGAATATTTGCAGGCCTGGAGGAAACCACTTGAAGAACTAAAGTCTGGAATTTTGAAAAAAGGGGGCTCAGGAATAAGAAGAGGTGGGGGAGGATGAGGACTTGTTTTTCATACTATAACTGTCAGAGTCTTGTGAATTTATTATATAATGCTATTCCTTCCATGATAACCAGCTACATACATGTTTTCTATTTTTAAATTTAAATAAGGCCATTTAGGTGAACCCAGTGGTGTGAACTTTACTGCTGTGATCCCAAAAGGGACCTACCTTTTTCAGGGCTTCCACTGGTTGAAACAAAGACTCCCCAGGGGCTGATAATGTCGCTATGGTTGCTGCTTCTGTGTATGAGCCAATCGCTAGTGCCTGCCCCACAGTTCATTTGACTCCTTGTTTCCCAAATTGGAGGAAAGGCCTCCTTCGCACACACCCCATCCACTTCACCCAAGTGAAACCAGCTCTTGCCTTCGACCTCGGAGGGCCTTGCTTGTAAATAGTCCCCAGCTCGTCCAGACTCTCCAGAAGTGGCCTTGCCCTTTTTAGCTTTACTGTCTTCTTTTATTTAAAAAAAAAAACAAACTTCAAACAAGTACTGGAATCATCTCTACTATATGAGTGAAGAATTAATTAAACCCCAGAGATAGTGGATGAGTAGCCAAAATGCAAAACAAATTTCCCAACAAACAAGAATAAAGCCACCCAAGCAGTGCTGATCGCCAGGTCCAGCTTCTTCTCAGTGATTGTCCCTTTGCAAGATCAGCGACGAGGCCTCCCACCATCGGAAGCCCAGTGCTGGATTTTTGGCCACCTGAACTTCACACTTACTACAACCTGCAGCTAAGACCTTGGTGTTCTTTCAAGTGCCAGCCTTAGAGGATATGAAACCCAAACTTGAAGGGTTCTGTTGGTAGAGACCGGGATCCAGAATGGCTATGTAGGTGGCCCAGAGGATGCCTGTGCCCAACACCAGTCGCTGAGCATGGCGCACTGTCTGGGGCTCAAACTCCACATAGTCTCTCTGAGCCTCATTTTCTCCATCTGTAAAATGGAGACTATTAATACCCTGAATTTGTTATGAGGAGTCAATGGTATGATGTTTATATACACGTACAAAGTACCTGATGTATTGACTAAATGTTAGCTTTTAATATTAACTATGTCATTTTTTGTTATTATGATTGATAAGCTAATTAATCATATTTACAAAATTGTCCAAGGGAGAGAAGTGAAGTCATAAACTACCATTAGAAATGGAGTTAAGTCCCGGCATCGATGCCTGCAGCGGGGAAAGCACTTTGGTGCAGATGGCTTGGAAGGAGACTGACATGGCTTTGACATTTGGATCACCCTCAACTTTTCTGTCCATAATCACAAGCGACTTCACATGGGTCATAGCAAGGACATGCTAAATGAGGAGCGAGGACCAACTCTAGCAAAAGCCAGAGGCGGTCACTCGCTGTGCCGGAGGTCCTTTGAAGGGTTAACCATCTGGGGGCAGAGCGAAGCAGGCGACAGCTTCCCAAGCAGCTATTTTTATCTTATGTTTTGAGCATCTGACTCAAGCTGGGTAAAAGGGTTTATTCTCTCACTTGGAAAGTTTTCAAAACACCAAAAGGGTTTGGTTGAGAGAGAAAAGTCCCCACTCCAGCCAAACCTTTTTCAGTGGTCAAAAAAGAGAAAAAAAAAGCCAGCAAAAAATTAATCATAAATCTGCTTCAGGCAGTATATGGACCCATTCGGGGAAGTTGTCGTTTGTTTATCAGTAGCAGGCAGCGGCTTCCTGCAACCAACAGCAGCTGTCCCCCTGCAAAAGGACATCTTTTCATTTTCATGAAGAGTAGTGAAAATTTTAAAGCAAAGCAAATGACAAAAAATGTTTGACTCCATTTATCTGCCTTTGGGCTATTTTTACCCCTGTGCCATGCAAATGCTTTACAGGCTTCCTGACAATATCTTACTTTTTATTCTGGTTCTGTTCAGCAGCCAAGGCTCAAGCGTTGTCATTTACATGTTTCAGATGGGGAAGTGAGACCCTGAAACCCAAGTACCATGGACTCTGTGGGGCCAGGCAGAGCTGGAGAGGGCTGGGTGGTTGACTTAGTGACGCCATCAGGGCAATGGGAAAGAATTTAATTCCATGAGTGCTGACCCAGAGCAGGGCAAAAGCGTCAACCAGGGTGACCTAGAAAAACGTTGAGCCTCAGCGCTGTTTTCTCCCCTGTGGAGAACTTGCCCCTCAAGCGCTCACAGAATCATCGGTTTGCAATGGAGGAGTTGTGTCTTCTCAGCCAAGAATAAAGTATGAGATCCCATGCCTGTTGGTGCAGTTTACTCCCCTCAATTCCTTTTTACATATTCATAATCTGGGCAAAATTTTGTAGAACACGTCTGCCAGGCGATATAGTTCTTTCTTTATCCAGAGCTCTGGTAATTATTTTGCTAAAATGTCTGAACCCATTCATTCATCCATAGATCTTACGCTGGGTCTGTTACAGGCATAGTGCTGGGGACCTGGGACACAAAGATGAATGAGTCTCAGTTCCCAGCATCAAGGGGTTTAGAGCACAACAGGGGTAGTTGACATATGAACAGTTAAGTAGGCCTGCAGAGGATATCTTGGGAACTGTGGAAATAGTCATTTGTGATGGGTATGGAAAGGGTTCCTCTCTCCTGGGCACCTCTGGTGGCCTCATTTTGATGCCTCTCATCTCCCCTTCCCCTTTTACCCATCCCCACTTTGTGGTTGGTTTTCCCCCTGACATCTCCCACACTGCAGACCCCCAACCCTAGAAGTTATTATTCTATACTACCAAGGACTGGTTTGTGCATATAATACTGATTTTCCCAGATGTTCTGCTCATGAACAGTTCTTTTGTAGCGTAAATCAATGCTAATTCTTTAAAGCAAAGGGACATTAAAGTTTTTTTTCCTAAAGCACATTCCGAAGATTACAATCTACCAAGAATACTAAAATGAGAAAGGATCTCTGGGCCTAGCATGGTACTAATTTTTATTCGTCTGATTTATAGAGTTGATAGGTGAGGCAATGCTCTCCTCATCTTTGCATTGAGGATGTGCTGACAGCTCCATCCATCAAGCAGGTTGTCAGAGCGCAGTGCTTCACAGAAGCTGTTAAACAAAGGTCCAGCTGGTTAACACTTCCAGGAGAAGAGAAAGAAGAAAGTTAACCTTAGTCCCCAGAGAAAAGTATTTCACTCACCCGGCAGAGAAACAGACATGGCAGTAAGGACCTTAGGCAGAGGTATTATAGAATTTAAAGATGAATTCCAAATATATGTTTATATTTCTGCTTTCTTTATCAGCCCAGAATCAATCCTTGCTTGAAATATATTGATAGGTAATCAATATATTATCAGCAATGGCAATTTCACTGAAACTGGGGTTTATATTCATTAGCAAATTTAAAGACTCTTTATGTCTGTAAATACAGGGCAGAGAAAATAAAGAGGACTTGATTCTAAATCCATCATTATGCTGGTCCACTGATGAGCAGGATTGTGGCTGAGGCTTTTAGCAATTAGCACAAGAGGGGGACAGTGGTTGGTCACTTGCCAAATTACATTCATAGCTCAGTTGGTGATCATTTTATTCACTTTATGGTATTTTTGTTGTTGTTTTTCTGAGGATTGAACCCAGGAGGATTCTACCTCTGAGCTACACCCCCTAGCCTTATTTTATTTTTTTATTTTGAAACAAATCTTGCTAAGTTGTTGAGGGTCTCACTAAGTTGCTGAGGCTGGCCTTGAACCTACAACTCTCCTGTCTCAGTCTCCCAAGTAATGGGATTACAGGTGTGCACCACCACACCTGGCTTTTATATCTTAAAGAATTTTAAGCACATATAAAAGTCCAAAGGACATATTTTAGCTGACAGATTTAGTATATTTTCTTTCTTTCCTTCAACACCTTTCAACAGTTTTAGATCCTTGTGAGTTTTGGATCATCCAAGTTCCTCAAAGGACAGAAAAAGCTTACATCGGGGCATGAGAGAGAGAGCCACAGAATGGCCTTTTCTGAAGTCAAGGCCAGATGGACAACAAGAGCATGTCCAGTGCTCTCAGAGTCCAGCCAGGCTTGGGGCCTGAAGAACAGCTTCTAGAATGGGGCCAACGTAACAGGGCCCTCGCCAGCAGGTGGCGCTGCCATCGTTGGCAGTTTGAGCTTTGTGGCACTCTCTACTGATGGCCTCTGCTCATCGAATTGAGAGAAGGGTTGTAATTGCCTTGGATCGTCTTCCTGCCCTCATCTGACTTCGGAGTCCTTCCATGCCGTGTCATGGAACTCTGCGCTGCGGCAGGAGACTCAAAGGAAGCTTAAGCTCTGGGACTGTGTACCTGGCTACCTTGCCTTCTGGGGCAGGTGGTCTTGACCAAGACCTTTCATTTTTAAAGCAGATTATCTTGGGTATTTTGTCATCGTGAGAGAAAGCTGACTAGCACAGGAGGGATGTATTTTTATAATCCCCTCCTGGTTTCTCAGGAGAATGAGTCCCAAAGAAGACCCCTCAGTGTTGAAGGAAGATGAAGGTATGGGATTGATTCAGGTGGGAGGATGAAGATTGGAAGGGGAGGGCACCTAAGTTATTCTACACACAAGAGTAGGGGAGAAACAGAGAAAAAAACTGACAGGAGGTGGGGAGGTCAGAGGAGAGAGAGAGATTTGGAGGAAGTTTTGCTATGCGGTGTGTGTATAATCTCAACCTCATAATCCCAAGAAACTGCTATATAATCAACATTACCAAATACTGCTTTTGGAGTTCTATGGGGTAGGAGCAGATAGAATTTCTTTGAGGAAGTGCTCGTGCATGAGCAAAAGGCAGGAGCAAGGACTGCTTAAGGTGCTGAGCCTGAAATGGACAACATATTAGCCAAGAGTGAGGGACAGCACTCCACTTGTATTACTGTCATGTTCAATGCCATTTTAAGGTGATAGGAACACTCTCCAGACAAGTTGGGGGGAGAATGCAAAGAACCTGTAGAGATGGCGTCTCTCACCCACCTCTGCTCTTCTGCCAGGGATCTGAGAGCAAAAGGCCTTCTCAGACTGAAAGCAGGAATTCAGTAGCTTACAATGGAAGTGCTTGTCTTGATAAGAAACTGGATGTTTGGTATGAGGGTACCACATGGCTATAAATACAACTTGGGCCCAGACATCAGCTTAAGTCAGTGGTTCTCCAAGTGTGGACTCTGGCCCATAAACATCAACGTCACTTGGTGAACTTGACAGAAATTCCAGTTCTCAGCTCCATCCCAGATCTATTAAACCAGGGACCTGGGGGCTAGGGCCAGTGATGTAGGTGAATAAGTCTCCTAGGGGATCCGGATGCAGCCTGACATTTCAGAATTACTGGATTACACAATGATTCTTAATGTTTCAGCTTCTCATCTGTACCCCCCAGTAGAGCTTGTCAAAAACAGAGTCACAGAATCCCTGGCACAGAACCCACAGATACCAGGATTTGGGCTGTGTAGACCTGGGGTGAGCTTGGCACCATGTGTTTAATGAGCTCAGGTGGTTCTGGTGCCCATCTAAGTTTGAGAATGACCAGAAAAATGGGCTTAGAAGAAATATAGTCCCATCACCCAAAATTATGAACCAATATTGCTGGAAAATTAAGACAACTTATTGAAATAATTGTGACCCTCCAGGGTAGACAAAGGAGCTTAGTTAATGCCCCTTATGAATACAGGGCATCCTGTAGCTCACAGAGAGGAAGCTTTGGAAATTATGTGCAGGGAAGCATCCTTCATCCACAAGCCCAGAGCTCAACCCCAGAAAACTTGAGTAGCTATGGAAGGAACAGGGCCCTGGGGAGCAACCCGGAGACTAATTGACATCTTACAGAGCAGCAGCTGTGGTTCAAGCATCCAATGCAGACAGGTCAGAATGCTATGCCTCTCCAGGCAAGGTCTAGAGTTCAGTTTCCCAAGAATCACTTAGGGAGGAGGGGGTGGTTACAAATGCAGATTCCTGGGCCCCTCTCAGGTCCACTGACTTGATTTGAACCAAGAATCTAGATTCTTATTGAGTACCTTAACTGTCTCATGCACATTCATGTTTGAGAACTACTGACCACCAAATCTAGAAAAAGGGGTATCAAAAGACTGGTTGGCATTCTTTACATTTTGATGAAAGGCAAGGGCAGGTACAGTCAGTGCAGTTGAGGGTCCAGAAACTGTGTAACCTGGATGGAGAAGCAAAGGGCACGAATGCTCCACATGTCCACTCAGGAAGGGCAAAGGGTCCTTGGCTGTGGGTGAGGTCACTGAGGAATGGTCGGTTTCCATGTGCAGGCCAAGCACTTAATGTTTGAGATATGTACTACATAGTGTTTTAAGTATATTAAATTTAATATATCTCTATGGTAAGAGTGCTTGTCTGGTATTTAAAATATTCCCAAGAGGGCTGGGAGAATAAGAAAATGCCTCGCCAGCAATATACTATGAAATTTCCTGGTGAAATTGCTCTGATACAGCTATAAATATAAGATTTCCCATAATAGTTACCTCGTTTCTTGCTCTTTTTGTTAATCCCATTTTTTCTTTTGGTGCCCACTTGAAAAATTCTGTAAGCAATCATTAAAACAACAACACCCCCCCCCAAACATGAGTGGTTTGGAGACGGCAAAGAAGGGGTGCAGTTAGGGAGGCTGGAAGTCTGGTTCATTCTGCAGGGTGGATGTGGGGGGATGAGCAACCCAGACTAAGGACCCAGGGGGGCACCAGGGAAAAGAAGTGAGCCCAATCTCTGGGGCCCCCAGAAGTGACCAGTGAAAGGAATCAGTCAAAAACTCTGTTGCCATTGTCCCTGAAATTGAGCTGGCCACTCCACAGGTTAATGTTTACCAGCAGTTACCCTATTCCAACAGCAGATGTGGAATACACATGCTTGTCAGTACCCAAAGATTTAGAAGAAACCAGACATCTTACATTCTTTCCTAAATATTTCCGTGTCTACTTCTACAGTACAGGCTTGTAATGTCTTTCTAAAAATCTGCTCCCCCGCCCCCAGTGTACCTTCATTAGAAGTCAGTTGGCCTTCTGACTAGCATTTCAAACTCTGATTATATACCAAAATACATTCACATAAAATCTCTTATTGGAACTTCCAATTAAACCTCAAGTCTCATAAACGAGAATGGAGTGATTATAGGAAAGTGATCTAATACCATGTAAAGTGTTGGGAATAATAATGTTGGGGATATATGAGGTACCTTTTGCCCAAGGAACTAAAACCATTTCCTATCCTATCCTCTGTCTAATGGAGTAGGTTTTGATTCTTATTTTGTTAATTATCTGACCTCGTGTATGTCAGATTTCTCCACCTGAAAATGGGAAAAAGTATAGCTGTCTAACCTAACACTTGGAGATGGGGTATTAGTGTCTTATACAAAGCCAGGAGAGAGTTGTCATTGTTGGTGAAGAAAGAAGGTGTGGTTGTTCATTCACCTCTAGGCTTCTGGATTTTGTGGTGCATTCCTGTGGAACCATTCAAGCTAATTGGGTACAGTTATTGGCCAGTGTCTATGCATGGTAAGGCAATGGTTCACAATTATGCCAACAAACTACCTGGGGATCCTGTTAAGGTACAGACCTTTGGGACCTGCTTTAGAGAGATTTTAATTCAATGATAATGGGTTGGGTTTGGGAAATTCATTCATCTGGGGATGATATGTGTCAGACACTATTAAAGATACAAGGGAGCAAACAGGCAAAAATCTATTCATGGAGCTCATGGCCTACCTGTGTTTGTAACAGACCTCCAGGTGATGCTGAGACTGATATCCATGCTCTCCCGAGGGCCAGACCTTGAGGACCAGAGCGATGGCATGTGTCAGCTAGTGACAAGATCTATGGAAATTTCATTACCTTTCCAAACTCTGATTATTCTTCTTATCCACTGGGACCTGGGTCTTGGCCATAATCTTCTGGAATCTTTTTATTAAGGAACAAGATATCCTGGAAGAATGGGCTCATTTTGGTTCTTCCCAGCAACTTCTTTCTCTCTGTTGCCCTTTCATGCCACTATCACACCTCATTTGTGCTGGTTTTTCCAAGGGACCTCCTTAATTAGCATCAAAGTCTTTAAGGAGACTCAGACAGCATTACCTGTTCCAGGGACTATGACAATAAAAATTATCAAGGATGTGTCTGAGTTTGACTTCCAAGGATCAGAAGACAATAGATTTGTGTAGTTGTAACCTCAATGATGGGTTTACCTTGAATTAAATTTAGCATTGGACTGAACTTACTCCAAGTCATTTCATTTACATTTTCCTTCTAATGTTATAGCACTTTAAATTTTGGGAAATTAGCATTTGTTAATGACCCGTACTTCCTGTGGAATGAAGCCTCCATTATGGAAGGGAGTTGACTGATTTCTCTAAACCCTTCGATGCATCAGTACTAAGGATGTATGGAATCTGAGCTGACCCAGACCATCAGAGCAAAAGAAATACAGCTGCACAATGCCATGGGCCTTTGCCTTTTTTTAAAACCAATGACTATTTTTATGTGCAATATTCACCTTTAAATATATGTGTTAATAAACAGAACTGAATTATAAAAAATTCATTTCACCCCAACAAACCTCAAGGTCCCGAAGCTGACAACAGATGATTCAGTGAGTAAACTAAAGGCAGATCAGAGCAACAAGGACAAATAAAACTTTAAGTTAGTGAAGAAAATGAAGAACTAAAAAATATCTAATGGATTTCGGGTTCATTGAAAAATGTATCTAGGGAGATTGCTTAAGTAATATTTCATTTAGTCCATATTTTGTTATTTATGTCTTGCCTCTTTCTCAAAAGGATCTGTGGCTGCTCATTTATTCTCTACACCTAGTATGAGATAACATTTTAAAGAAAAGATCATCTCTTCATTTTCATCTCCCTCTTCACAATTTCTTCAACCACTTAAGAATTTCAAACAGGATAAAGAAAGCCCATTATCCATCCTATGATAAGTTTTCCAACATCCAGTATAATCTGTCATTTTAATAACTATTTTTATCAATCTTAGAGGCCTTTCCAGCTTCCAAAAAAACCAGGAGCTAATATGTATGCATAATGTTTGTAATTGAGGGCAATAAACTACACAAGTAAATATCCTGCTCTTTTTCCATTTTAAAAAGTAACTGTGAAACTTTAAAAAAAGAAGTCTTCAGTTTTCAGAAATAATTTTCCATTTTCTTGTCCTTCCAGGCCTTGTTCTCATACATACCTGTTTTACACACATGCACAATTGTTTCACTCAACATTATAGTGTCAACATTTTTTCACATTGCTACACATTTAACTTTAAAACTTTTTAAATTATCATTTTTAATAGCTACCTAATAGTCCACAGAGTTGTTATACCATTGTAATACAGAAAAGGGAAGGGAGCTCTTTGAGCAAAAGGCATGGCACAATTGGGAAGCGAGTCACATCACTGTTATTTATAGTATGCTGGAGGACTCATTATTTTAGGGAGAGAGGTCTGCCATTAAGGAGCTTATGACGATGAGGACTTATTTATCCAAAATGCATAAGATGAGAGTTGTTATAGTCACAATTTTGTTTTGAAACTCATCTTTATTCATTTCCTATATTAATATCCTTCAAGGGACAAAAAGTTCTGCAAAAATCAGAAAAGAACAACTGAAATGAAGCAATTCACCCCAGTCTCCTGAACAGCAGCTGGGCTGGGAGGTAAGGTTGGGGCACTCTCAGAACCCCAATGAAGGAACACATGCACACACATGCGTGCACACATACTACGTCAGCAGAGTCACAGCATACGGGTACGTGATCACGAGGCGGTGGAGTGCAGTGGCAGTGAGCATGGACTCAGGAACCAGAACTTACCACTTAGGCTCTTGCACCTTAGCCTATAAAAATGGTAAGGTTGTTGTGGGAGTTAAATAAGGTGATGTTTTAATCAGGTTTTCTATTGTTGTGACCAAAATATCTGACACAAGCAACACAGAGGAGGGAAAGTTTATTTGGGCTCATGGTTTCAGAGGAACAGTCCATAGTTGGCTGACTCCAAAGCAGACATCATGGTGGTACAGCATGGTGGAGAAAAGCTGAGCCCAACTCACTGGCAGCCAGAAGCAGAGAGAGAGAGAGAGAAAGCAACCTGGGACAGATATAGCCCCCAAGGTCACACCTCCAGTGACCTACCTCCTCCACCCAACATCCCACCTGCTTAAGTTACCACCCTATAAACCATTCAAATTATTCATCCTTCAGTGGGTTTATCCACTGATGAGATTAGAGCCCTGTCAATTATTTCACCTCTGAATATTGTTGCATTGGGGACATGCTTTCAACATGTGACCCTTTGGGGGGACATTCCAAACCCACACCATAGCAGGTAACATGTACAAACATAAAGAAGGGGACTCGGCACATGGAGAGCACCAGATATGTGTTTATTATTATCATTCCCTTTCCACTCACTTTTGAAAGCAGGGCAGAAGAAAGGTCAAAGTGCCAAGACCTTAATTGGGCAGCCACCCCTTCAATAATAATTAAGGGCAAACTATCCAGCATAATTCCGACCCTCTATATCCACTATACCTATATCCACTATAGGAAAAAAATGGCACTTGTTTTATAAGACTTTTAACCCAGAGATGCTACTTGAGACCTTCTGTGTCCATTTTAAGCCCATTAAAAAACAACTTCTGGAAGTTTAATCTATGGTTTTGGCTTCATGCACAGTCCGAATGATGTTGTCACTTGGTTGGTACAAGATTATCTCGCCATCATTATAGCTACTTATTCATTGCTCACCACATACCAAGACTCTTCTTCATATACATATGTCTAGCCTTCACAGTGGTCTTATGGGATATGTATTATTGTTGTTATTATTCCCATTTTATGTGGGAACTTGGGGCCAGGAAGATAAAGAGATTTGCGTAAGAACAAGTGGACTCAGAATTTGGAATTTAAATGCAGGTTTGGTTAACTCCCAAGTGTATTCTTTTTCCACTGCACCCATTCTTGCTCTTTGTGATATTGGTACAAAGACAACTTGAGCCTCCGGGGCTTGCACTGCTGATGAAGTAAACTGGCTAAATCCCACAGCAGCTTTGCAGAACTATTCAGTGCTTCCCACACATCCTGGGCTCAATGCCAGACCTACAAGCCCCTGTCTCCCTCCCCACACCCACACTCACTCTTCCGACTCAATATCTGTGCTCTGACCCTGGCCCGAGTTGGATCCTCACCCTGCTAATGAGCAGAGTGGTGGGTAGTTGACATAGAGACAATCAGATAAAGTCCACTGGCTCCGGTCCTGCCTGTCTGCCACCTCCCCCTCTGTTCTCACGCCTGGCAACCTTTGGCTTCACCTTATCTCCTCTGCCCACTCTTCACCCCCTTCTTGCTGAACAGCAGGCTTTGGGGTTACAGAGAAGCATGGTGGAAATCTCCCCTTTCCCAGCTGACATTGGGCACAAGAATCCCTGATCACACTCCTGCTAGTGAAAGTGTGTATACCTTCCCTTGGGAGAAGAGTGAAATGAGAGACGGACAGAAGATTCATGCTGAACTGCTTTCTGGAACATCGGGCAGGGGAGCTTACATTCAATGCCCACACGATGATCACAGGGTCAGTGTGAACTAGTATTATGGGTTGAACTGTGTTCCCCCCAAAGATTCAGTGCTGTACTCCTATCTCTCAGTACCTAACAATATGACCTTATTTGGAAACAAGGCAGGTATAACTAGTTAAGATGAGGTGTCTCAGTCTGTTTTCTGTTGCTATAACAAAACACCACAGACTGGATAATTTACAAAGAGAAGGCTTTTTTTGGCTCATGGCTCTGAGGCTGGGAAGTCCAAGAGCATGGCGCTGGCATCTAGTGGGGGCCTTGTGCGACTTCATCTCATGGTGTGGAAGAGTCAAAGCACATGGGCAACAGTGCTTTACAACAACCCTCTCTCACTGCTCACTCCTCACTCCCCCAGGAATTCATCTACTCCTAGAAGAAAGGCAGAAATCTCCCTAATGACCTAAGCATCTCTTAAAGGCCAGCCCTTCCAATAGCGCCTCCCAACACTGCCACAATGGTACTCTGATTGCAATGTGAGTTTCAGAGGGGACCACCATATTCAAACCATAGCAGGAGGTCTTAGTGGAGTGGCCCCTAATTCAACATGATGTGTACCCTTATAAAAGGGGGGAAATTGGTTACAAGCAGGCTCACAGACAGAATGCCATGTGAAGACAAAGGATCAGGATGATGCTTCTACAAGCCAAGGTGTGTTAGTCAGCTTTTCGTTGTTGTGACCAAAATACCTGATAAGAACAACATAGCGGAGAAGGGTGCATTTTGGCTCATGGTTTCAGAGCTTCAGGCCACAGTTGCCCAGCCCCAAGGCAGAAACATCCTGGTGGCAGGGCATGGAGGCAGAAAGCTGCTCTCAGCTCACGACAACCAGAAGCAGAGAGAGCAAGAGGAAGCAGCCAGGGACAGCTTTAGTCCTTAAGGCCACCACTCCAGTGACCCGCCTCCTCCAGCCATGCCCCCCTCTGAACCTTGCCACATTGGGGACCTGCTTTCAACATATGAGCTTTTGGGGCAGGGGGCCATTCTAGATCCAAACCATAACACAAGTGATGTCAAAGGTTAGCAGAACCCCACTGGAAGCTAGGGTAGAGGCAAGAGATCAACCCTGCCAGCACCTTGACTGGGCTTCTAGTTTCCAGGACGGTTGGAGAACAAATTGTCATGTGTAAGCCACCCAGTTTGTGGTACTCTGTTACAACCACCGTAGGAAACTACTAGGCTCGAGAGAGGCCCTGGAGCGGCATCTGAAAGCTCAGTGAGTCATCCTGGGGGGAGGTGGGGTGCAGATAGAATCAAGGTGGTGGAGCCCAGGTTGGAGGGGTGAGGGGAGCTATCTCCAGACAGCCTCCAACCCCTCCCCAAGGTTCTTTGGAGTTAGTTACAGATCAGAAATGGTTCACCCTCATCAAATACCTGATGCATGGGCAACCTCTGGTTCCACCTGGAGAGAAGGGAAGAAGTTATATTTTAAGCCTAGTGTTACCTACAAGTAGGAACTCCAAACTGTGATGGATCTTAGGCGCTTTAGCTGTTGTGGGCTTCTTCCTACAGTTAAAAAATATATCTAAAATATCTTATAACTTCATTAGTGTAAGGAATCTATACTAGATCATCACTATGTATTCATTATTTTTATATTCATTCTTTCTTCTGATTTTAAAATAAATAAAAATAAAAATATTTTCGTGGTCCCAGGCATGGTGTGTATTGGATGTCAGCCCTGCCCCATAATAACATGAGAGTTTCACTGGGGACTAAAAAACAAAAACAAAAAGCACTACCCATGCTTTGTGAGACTGCATCAGAAAACTGAGTTTTGAGAAGACTATAAGCAAGTGTGCCATATTAAGCTCTTTCTCCATCCTCTAAAATCTATGCAATCACCACGCAAGTTTCATTTCTTAATGTCCAAAAGTCCAAAGTTTGCCTTATACTTTTCCTTAACTTTGGGATGAACGAGAAAAATGAACATTCTCAGGTGTAGGTAGAGAACCACACTACATATTAGTTGCCACTACCTGCAAGTGTGGAACCATAAATCTACACCCCTTCCACCAAGGCAGCCCTGCACATTGTCAGAACCATACATAAAACATCCCCCTATGTACTGTATTATTGGCTTTCCTGATTTACTGTATATACTGTCTCCAAGTTAAATACCAACAGAAGCATCCAAAAATATATTCTCTTGCAACCCTGTCTGAAACCCGCATTGCCCAAATAATGTCTGATCATTCATCACTTGCTTCCCAATACCCGAGTGTCCTTCTCTGAAATATATCTCTACAGAAGTGCCCCCTGAAACTCATGAGCACAGAGAAGGGGGAACAGAATCTCTGGCTTTAAGGTCCAGGCATTTAAAAAGTGAGCATGTTTCAAAAATAAGACTAAGCAATTCAAACAGCTGGTATCTGGCTCCCCTTTATTTGGTACTTTTAGTGGCTTCCATTTGTGCAATATTTGAATCTACCTTTTATGCATGCCTCCTAACTATAGGAGCGCAATAATGAATAAATAAGCCCACACTAAATGGTTCTCCCTAGAAACCATTAGGAAGTGTCAGTGTTTATGCAGAATTCCAAGTACATTCTGTGGGGGATCCAGGAGCACAGGTTTCTACTCAATGACAATCCACTGGAACACAAGTCATCAGGAGGTAGAAACCAATTCCTACACTACAGATTACCAAGGCAAGAGTAGGAATGGCATAATAGAAATGCACTAATTTTGTAGACTGATCTGGCTTTGAATATCAGTCTTACAAGTAGACAGATGACATCTTTGATCCCCTGAGTCCTCATTTACAAAAGCCAAGGTTGATAGGGAGTATGAATTATGCAACTTCAGAGGTTCCACATTGGAGTTAAAGTGCTCTGATATTTGCTGACCACACCCTGGCTCCACGGGTGAACATAGGAGGACCAGAGGCACTTCCATCCCACTCCCTGGTGATTGCTCAGGACCAGGCATAGCCTGCAAATCAGACAAATGAGAAGCTTGCTAGGGGCTTCTAGGAAGCTCTGTCTCCTGCTACCAGAATTGACTGTATTCCATTTTTCTATGAGAGTAAGGATGAAGCCACCATAAAGAGGTGGAAGAGTCAAGAATTCATTAAAAAATCATTTAAAATGTGACGCAGTCCTGGAGTTCTGACCAGCAGAGTCCAGGAAAGACGACACACAGACACTTCAGTACAGATGGTGCAGCTTCCTCTCAGCTTCCTCTTTATTTTCCTTTTTTATTTTTCTCCTCCTTCACATCCGCCATCCCGCTTATATTATGTACGAGCAACCCCTCCCCAATCACGCCAGAAGCAATCCTCCAATCACACCTCTCTCACGCCATATACACGCAGGCCAGGC
>PVJS01011241.1:0-46188 GCA_004027185.1 Glis glis | reverse complement strand
AGAGAGAGAGAGAGAGAGACAGGGAGAGAGAGAGAGAGCTGAGGCTGGCCGCGAACCCGGATCCTCCGGTCTCTGCTTCCCAAAGTACTGGGATTACAAGCATGCACCACCACACCCGGCGTAAGAGTTGTTTATATGCTCCAGGTATAAATTCCTTATCAGATATGTTAGCAAACATTTTTGCCCATTCCTTGAGGTGTCTTTTCACATTCTTTATAATATCCTTTGATGCAAAAAAGTTCTTAATTTTCACGTCCAATTTATCTAGTTTTTCTTTGGTTGTTTGTGTCTTAGGTGTCATATCTAAGGAACTGTTCCCTGAGGTCACAAAGACTTGCTCATGTTTCCTTCTGAAAGTTTTATAGTTTTAGCTTTTACATTTAGGTCTGTGATCTATTTTAAGTTAATTTTTGCTGCCTGAGGTAGGGGTCCAACTTCATTTGTTTGGATGTAAATATATAGTTGTTTCAATACTATTTGTTGAAAACATTATTTTTCCCCCATTGAATGATCTTAGCATTTTTCTTGAAAATTAACTTACTACAGAGGTATGGATTTAGTTTTGGACTACCAACTCTGTTCTATCAATATATTGTATATGTTTATGCCAGTCTTGATTACTATAGCTTTATAGTAAGTTTGAAAATTGGGAAACATGAATCCTCCAACTTTGTTCTATATCCCTTGCATTTCTGCATTTCTACATAAATTTTAGAATAAGCTTTCCAATTTATACAAACACACACACACACACACACACACACACACACACACACATATACATCATTAGAATTTTAAGAGAAATTGTTTGAATCCATAGATCACTTTGGGCACTATTGCTTTCTTAATAATATTAAGTTTTCTAATCCATGAACATAGGGTATCTTCCTATTTACTTAAATCCCCTTCAATTATTCAACAGTGTTTTAGTTTTCATTGTATAATTCTTCCATTAATTTGGTTAAATTTATTTCTAAGTATTCTATTCTTTGTGATGTTATTGTAAGTGGAATTGTTTTAATTTTCAGACTGTTTATTGCTAGTATATAGGAATACATATGATTTTATATATTGATCTTAAATTCTGCAAATTTGCTGAACTATTAGTTCTTTCTTTAGTGGATCCCTTCAGTATACAAGACCATGTCATCTGCAACAACAGGTCATTTTATATTTTCTTTTCTAATCAGTATGATTTTATTTATTTTCCCCAGACAATTTCTCTGGATAGAATCTGCTGTGCAACCCTTCATAGAAGTGACACATTTTTTTTCTTGTACCTGGCATTTTGTTAGCTGTGGGATTTTTATAGATACCTTTGTCTTAGTCTGTTCAGACTGCTATAACAAAATACCATAATTGGGTGAGTTATAAAAAATAGAAATTTATTTATTTATTTATTTTTTGTGGTACTGGAGATTGAACCCAGGGGCGTTCTACCTCCGAGCTACACCCCCGGCCTTATTTTTTATACTTTATTTTGAAACTGGGTCTCACGAAGTTGCGGAGGGCCTCACTAAGTAGCTGGGGCTGGCCGCAAACCGGGATCCTCGGGTCTCCACCTCCTAAGTACCGGGATTACAAGCCTGCGCCACCACGCCCAGCCTAACAACAGAAATTTATTTCTCACAGTTCTCGAAGCTGAGAAGGTGCCAGCAGAGTCGGCGTGTGGTGAGGGCCCTTGTCCTGGCTCACAGGTGATTTTGCTGTGTCCTCACATGGTAGAAGAAACAAAGGAGCCCTCTGAGACTCTAAATAAGGACAATAAATCCCACTCATTAGGGCTCTCCCTCATGATCTAACCATTTTTCAGGGGCCCCATCTCCTAAGAGCATCACCTTGGGGGTTATGTTTTCAACATATGGATTTGGGGGTGACATTCAGACCTTAGCATCTTTTATAAGGTTAAAGACTTTCCTTCCTATTCCTAGTTTTTCATTGTCCCCTAGTTATTTTCTAAAACATAACAAAACAAAAAATACGTAGTCCAGAGTTGATTGGACTTCTGACTTGTACGTTCCAGAAGGTATAATGATAGCTCATATACACAGTGTCAGCTCTAATACCAAAAGAAAAATAATTCTGTCATATCCCAAGCTTTAGAAGGCATAGAACTATGCAAACACTCGGAGATGTTTCTATCCAAAATGGCTTGCATCCCCCCTTCCACATGAGGCCCAAGCCACTGCTTCCTGTTGCCAGTTAAAATCAGCACCTTCATTCTACAACTTTGCAGAGGAAATAGGCGAATCTCAAGCCTACACCTGGTTTTCCTCCAAACCCTTCAGTTCATCTTTCTTCTCCCACTGTCTGGGGGTCTCCCCATCTTACTCCTGTATTTCTACTCAGTGGAAGACAACACGTAGTCCTTGGGGGAAAGTAGAAGAATGGGTGACAACAATATTCTTCATGGTGTTTCTTTTTTTCTTTTTTTTTTTTCTTTGCGGTACCGGGGATTGAACGCAGGGGCGTTCTACTTCCGCGCTACACCCCCTGCCCTATATTTTTTATGCTTTATTTTTGAAACTGGGTCTCACGAAGTTGCGGAGGGCCTCACTAGGTAGAGAGAGAGAGAGAGTGTGTGAGAGGAGAGAGAGAGAGAGAGAGAGAGAGAGAGAGAGATCGCGCGCGCATGCGCGCTGAGGTTGGCCGCGAACCTGGATCCTCCGGTCTCCGCCTCCCAAAGTACTGCGATTACAGGCGTGCACCACCACGCCCGGCCATGGTGTTTCTTTGTTTCCACATTGTCCTACTGGACTGAAGGAGCCCACAGGGGAGGTGGGAGCCAACAGGCCTGCATGGGAGTAGGACTTCTGGTCCCCAGCCACCCCTGAGGGTCTGCACCACAGGGGACCAGAAGGGCTCACTCTTTGCTGGGCTTGGGTCTCTGGGGCCTCCATGGCAGGTCTCCCACTGCTCAGAGTGCAGCTGCCTCAGACATGGCCAATGGCAGGGCCCTGATTCACCCACCAGCCCACCTAGACACCAGGCAGAAGCTGTGGCTACTCCTTCCCCCTGGGGCTCAGGCATCTGTGTCACCAGATGACTAATCAGCTCCCAAAGCATGAAGAGGTTACTCAAAGCATGAAGAGGCCCCAGGCTTGGATTTGTGAAGGAGGCAACCAGCTTCTCCTCAGAAGGCACCAGGCCTCTCCGGCGGAAGTAGGTGTGGCCCTCCTAAGCCATGGCTCCGGGACTTCTGGAGCATAGCAGGCTCCCAGCACGTTCAGAGGAGCCTTTGCTCAGCTTAATCTCTTTCTTGTGGGCTTTTGCTCCTTTTTCAACAGGATCCTACAAGCAGAAGATGCAGAGATCTCCTTATGTTTACAGTCTCCAGGGAGACCGTGCTCCGCAGGTGTCCCTCGCACGCCAGCATGGCCCTCTCCAATAACAGAACCCCAAATCTCCTCTGAAAAACAACTACTCCCCTTCTTTCTGAGCAGGTGACTCAGGCCAGTCAGTTAACACAGTTCCAATCTCTGGTGACAGTTACTGCTTCGGGGATAGGCACATTACCCAAGTTGGTTCCTACCTGAGTAAAGCCTGGGACTTATTCAGAAGCTAACCATGAGATGTGCACTTTTTCTCCAGAGCCTCTAACCAGAAAGACGGGGCCTTGTGGCTCCTGGACACATCTTGATTCATCATGTAGAGTCCAAGAATAAAGTTAATATGAAAGAAAACGGAAGAGCTGGGAGATATATTGACATTTTATGGGCTCCTCGATCAAGCCATGCCTGAACTTAGTTTAGCCCTTGAACTTTTCAACTACGTAAACAAATTCTCTTTTTGCTTAAACTAGTGTGGGCTAGATATCCTATCATTTGCTTCCAGAAGATTCCTAAAGGACATGCTCACTATGCCTATAGACATGTAGAAGACGTAGCCTGCTCCCCTCCCTCTTCCTCCACCGGGCAGGGCTTCCTTCTCCATGATCTAAACTTCCCTGAACCTTCAGAGAATTTCTCAGATATTTCCTATGACTTCTGACTTAATTATTTCCTTTTCAAACTAACATGTCTATAACACATAACTGCCAATCTAGCTGTTCTCTTAGAGCATTCCTTAGCGATCTCTTAGAGGCCTTCCTGGCCCTCAAAGGCAGGAACCTGGGCTTGTCCGTCTAGCATTCCCTCCATCGTCCACTATAGGTCTTAGACTTGCCTCTGAGAAGCTGCCAGCTCTACACAGGCAGGTGCAAAGCCAAACATGCCAAACCGCACCTGGTATTTGCCACCGAAAGGGATGGGGGATCTTTTATAATATGATCATCTGTTTTAAAACCTTTCTCTTGCAAAGCCGCCCCTTAGTGTGCATGCCGAAGAGGGAGAGAATCAGCCAGTTCTTCCATGCAGCTTTCTGAAGTCCCATGCACCCCTCTCTCACGTGGGAACCCCACCCTGGCTGCTGCAAACAGAGCCCCGAGCACAAGTCAGGGCCTTGACCCTGTGCGGGGAGAAGCTCTCTCCGAGACACAGGCATGAACAAACTGCTTCACAGAGCATTTGATACCGTAGAAAATCCCCAGCCCCGGGACCATGGGTGCTGCCCAGACTCTTCAAATACAAAGGCAAATAAAATAAATAAAAGTCAATATTGTCCTCATAAGCAATAGAATGCCTAGCAACCTAGAACAAAGGAGGGCTGAGGGAGCTGGATTGACTTTCACAGGCCCTATGTATAAATGGCAGTAAAAGTCTTTTCTGTGTGGATAACACATTTTTGAGTGTTAATTACAGAAGGAGTAGAGGGTGCTAAGGTTGAGAACCAACAGAGAGTTGATGTGTCCAGGCCCCACCCTGTGGGAGCATCAGGGGTCCTTTGTCTAGCTGCCTGGTGTTGGGGGATGGAGGTCTTCAATTCCAGGGTCTCCCCTGCAGCTTGGGGACTGGAACACTGGGACATTAGGACCAGCCTTGATTAAGTCCTTCAGGGCACCCACAGTTCGGAGTGGTGGAGGTACAACCCTAGGTGTAATTCAAGAGAAAACATCAAGTCACAAAATAAATGTAAGAGCTATACTGTTTTTCTATTATGACGATTTGAATGCATTGTTTGAAATAACATATATAAAACACATTACATTATTCTCATTAAATTTTTTGCTATAAAAACTTAGATACATTTGGAGTAGAAAGAAAAGTAGAATTTTCAACCTATCATCCAGATTCAATATTATTAAAATTCTTCCACATTTGTCACACTGATCTCTTTTTCTTTGCTACTCTGTTTGAAAGCAAATCCAAGACCTCTTGTCATATCATCTGCAGATACTTGAGGATATATCTATGATAATGCTGGATAAACTCACGGACCCACAGGCCATCCTTGGACCCAAATGTCCCGGGTGGTGTTTGCTTTTGTTTGGGGATCCTGCGACACTACGCCTGTAATCAGATGTCCCTGATTGTCTTAAGAGGGTCCTCATTGAGTTTGTGTTCTCATTTTTAAGACCCTTGCTTTATTTATGCCATGGACACATGCTTAGACTGACTTTTAGAAATCTAGGATTCATTGGGATATGTGGAAAGCAAAAGAATCCAGAAAAAGAAAAGAAAAATCAATAAAAAAAGAAGAAAGAGAAGAAACATAGAAGTGACATTTTTATAAGATTCATGTGAAATCTTGCTAGCTCATAATAGACCCCCCCAACCAAGGGATGGGGTTAACCACCCTCCCCAGTCCCCAGTGTCTTCCTGAAGCTTTAGGGTGGGAGATGGATGGAGGGTTACTGTCTTTGTCTGTCACCATGGCAACTCCAGCCAGGGCTGGGCAATGTTAGGATTTTCCAGTGGAGTTTGAATACTGCTAACCCTAGGTCAGAGCGAGCAGGAATAGGGATTTACAGAGATACAGCTGCTCCCTGGCCCAGCTTCCCCGAAGAAGGAGGAAAGGGGATCTTGAGGGCAAAGGTCAGGGCCATGAAAAAGTTCTCTTGACCCAAGAGGAATTCCCCTGCCCCCAGGACGGGCCGGGTGCATCTGACCCCCCAGACCTGCCGGATCCATGAGAGTGAGAAAGTGAAAACCCTGGATGCTTTACGGCCCAGCAACCCCACCTCTAGGAATTTATCCCAACAAAAAGTCAGAGTTTGCACACAGATTTATTTTGTTTGAGGATGTCCCTTAGAGCATTATTTATAGCAATAAAAAGGGCGGGGAGGATTACCTTAAGGCTCAACAACACAGGAGTGATTTAATGAATTGCAGCTCATGGCTCAGAGGTCCCTTCCAAACATGCCCTGGGGGAATAGTCAGGGGTGTGGGGAGATGTCACACATAGTAAGGAGACCCTGTCTCAAAAATAAAAAATAAAAAGGGCTGAGGGTGTAGCTCACGATAGAGCGTCCCTGGATTCAGTCCCCAGTAACACATATACATACACACACACACACACACACACACACACACACACACACAGGCACACACACATACATACAGGCGCACACATTGTCAAAAATGTGTGTGTGTGTATTTCACCCGTGTTAGATTTTTTTATACTATTTTTTCAAATTTCATGTCATGAATGTCCATCAATTTACAATTTTAAAATTGGCATAATGAGAGTTAATATAAGAGAGAGGCAGAGGAAAAGGAAAACGAAGTGCGTGGGAGAGAAGACATTAAATGTTAGAACAGGGAAGGAGAAAAGGAAAAGGAAGGAAGAGAGGGAAGGGAAAGGAATAGAAATAATCTGGGCTGGTGGTGGAGGTACAACCCCAGGAAGTTTTTGAAAGTTAATTCAAGTTTTTTCTTTTAAATCTTTTACAGGGCTGAGGATATAGCTCAGTAGTAGGGCATTTGCCTAGCATGCATGAGGCCCTGGGTTCAATCCCCAGTACTGCAGGAAAAAAATGAAAGAAAGAAAGAAAAAAATTATTTTACAGAAAAGGAAACAAAGATTTAGAAGGTCTAAGTAATTTCAATCCATTGTTGGCACATGCACATCATCTTTCCAGAGAATGTAACCTTCTTCCCTTAGGAGACTAACATAATAACGTACCTGGGCTTTTTAGGTTTGAATAATAAATAATTCAGAAAATTGTAGAAATGAATTTGTAGAATTTTACCGAATGATCATTAGGTAGCTCTTCAATCACTGGGCTACCCTGGCATCAAGTTTCGCAGAAGTTTATTAGCTAATAAATTACCCAGGGGATTCCTGCTCATTAAAAAAAATGATGACAAAGTTGGGAGACATTCTTCTGGACAAGTTTTGCTGACAGTCATCTAGAAAGTATTCTCTGTGCTCCAAGTAAAACGAAGAATGTCCAGCTCCTGGTGACAGGCTCTGGCCCGTGAGTGGGTGGAGCTTAAGGAACATGTTTCTTGGGGACACTGCCTGGTGTGGCTTCTGCCGGCTGGACAGTGGTGTTGTCCTGCCTGTGGTCCTGGTCCCTGGTTCTGCAGCTTCTGCTGCGGCTTGGGGAGAAGGAGAGCAGAAGGGGCGTGGCCAGGAACGGGGGTTTCCATGCGCCTTCCTTCTGAGGCTCCTGCCGCCCCATCCGAGGCAGACCCACACACAGGGCCCTGTGGCATTTAGAATAGCACATGTCACAGCTCCCGCCATGGGTCACAGTTCATTCTCCTTGTCCCAGGGCTGTGGAGTTAAGTGTACGCTCAGGATCTCGCTCAAATAGTGATACAACTGGAGGGATGGTCTACGTGGACATCACTCTCCCTTCAACTTTGGACACCTTTTCCAAACTTCATTTGCACACCTTGAGTGGCTCGTGACAAAGCCAGTGAGCAGGAAGTGACAGGCAGGGCCAGCCCCATTCACCCAATGATACCTTAGGATGGGCTTCCCTCTAAGGATGGAATGTTCTAGGCCCCATGAGTGCCAGCCCAAGCCACTCGGCAGCCCCAGCCTGAACACCCCAGGGGACCCCCCATCAACATCCGCTCTGCGGGTCCAACTGTTTCCATTAACTTTAACTGCATTTGGGCAGATCCGCGGGAATAAATTAAGACCAGAACAGACAAGTGTCTGCATCCAAAGCAGAGATTGACACTCCTTCTGAGGCCTGAGCCCACGAGGAAAACTGCTTCTGCTCATCATACTTCATTTTCTAACAGCCTGGTCTCCCCCAGTTTTAAATCCCCAGAGGAGCCAGTAGTAAAAATGTTCCAAAGTTCAAGGCTCAATGTCAGAGGGCCTGAGATCCAGGGGTGACGCCCCGCCTCCCTGAACTTCACACCCACCACCCACTGTTTGGGTGAGAAAGGGGAAGATTGACTCTCCGGCAGGACACTGATCACGTGCAAGGAAGGCGCTTGCTGCTAGGGAAGGTCTCAACACTTGGAATGCGAGGCCTGTCCCAGCAGACTCGGGCCTAGCTATCCCATTTGGTCGTCTCACCCATGGCAGCGAGGTCACTGGAGGCCACAGTGGTTTACGACGTCCACCTCAAATGCCGGAGAGAATGCCATCATGTCCTCACATTAGCACTGATGCCCAACTCCTGCTGCCTTCCTGGGGACTAATGTCACACATAGGAAGGGCACATGACAACAGGTATGGTGGACGAGGGGCAGGCTTTATGGGCAGAGAAGTCAAGGTTCAAATCTTGGCTTCCACTCTTGTACTGAATCACGGTATACTATATCACATCACACCATACCATACCATACCATACCATACCAAACCATACCATACCATACCATACCACACTGGCTAGCCCAGTGCCTGGCACTTAGTAATGGCACAATAACATTATTGTTATTAGCATTATTTATTAAGTCCACCTCACCTGACCCTCAATCACCCACCGCTCACTTTCCCCTGATCCATTCAGACCCTCATTCTCCTATCCTCCCCTGAGCCTAAACAACCCCACCAGAGCAGGGACCATCATGGTTTTTGAGGGTTTGCTGGCACCTTAATGGTAGGGACTATGTCCTTTTGCCCTTCAGTCCCCAGCACTGATCACAGCACCTGGCCAAAGGGAGCACTGCATAAAAGCTAGATGGAGAACGTCACCTGTGGACTTCCTCCAATATGTCGGTCCTAACTACACCTTGTCTTTGTCTGGGACTCCACACAGTGAAGACCTTGTCACCTCTTCCAGGTATTTCCCAAACCCATATGCACTTATCGGGAGGGCACCAAGGTGTGTCAGGGGTCTCACAGGTGTCTCTTTCCCTTCCCAGGGACTGTGCTTCTTCCTGGGAGAGTTTCCTGGCATTTGAAGGGGGCCTACCTACCCCCTTCACGTATTCCTGGGCTTCGGTCCATGGTCCCTGGGTCTTCGCCATTCCAGAGGCAGAGACTTATCTAACCTGCCTGCCAGTGCTCCTTCCACACCTAGCCCGCCTCCCACCATTCCTAATCCCTTCTCTGGCTCTGCTCCAGGCCCTTCAAGGCTTCCCTGAGGAGCGGGTCCCCGAGCTGAGTCCAGCTGCCGCCCCTCCTTCCCCGCAGAGGAGGATGCGGGCTGCACTCAGGCTCAGCGCCCCGTAGACGCCGCTGCCCTTGCTCCTCTCCTCCTCGCCGCCCTCCCGGGTCCAGCGGCACGCGGAACCTCAGAGCCAGCTATTTCAAGTGATTGCCAAGAACCATCGCTAGAAAAAGCCTTGTAACCATCATGCAGTGGTGATCTTATACGAGCTAGCACAAATCCCATATTAAACTAAGCAAATGGCGCTAATCTCATTGTCGTCAAACCTCGGCCCTCAACCCTAGGGGACGCGGGCTGAGTCTCTGGATTGTGTGAGGGAAGGTTCCAGCGATCAGGTTGCTGCAAGATCGGGTTCACCCAGGAGACTACCCGCAGCTGCAATGACATGTGCTGTTTACGTCCTCCGCCCTTGTACTTGAGATAGTCCAGACCCCGCCCCAGCCATGCTGCCCAGCACCTCGCGGTGAGCCACGCAGCCTGTGAGAACAGGGGGGTTGCTTCCCCCCGACACACACAAGAAAAACGGGGCCATGTAATGTCTAGATGAAAGGATTTTTTTTCTTCCCCTCTCTCCCTTTCTGTCTTTTCATAACATCATCACAAGATGGAACTCCTGTGCATAGAGGGAGAGAAACAATTTTCCTAGTGTTTTCAGACTTTTAAAAACAGAAGCACCGGTACCACCCCAAGTCTTTGAAACAAATTTCCAGTCGTTTTTCCAGGTATTGTATGAGGATTCGGAAATGGAGTAGCCTAGAACCTAGTGCAGGACAACGAGCAAGCTTCATCACTCTGTACATGATTTCCATGGAGCCCTTGGCACTCAGGGCAGTGGAAAAGCCAGCGCTGACTATGTCTACGTACAATACTGGGAAGGCTGGGCCACCTCCCCCCACTTGGGGCCAGGGAGAGCTAACACACGCCTAAGAGCAATCTGTTAAGTGCCACACCAAGGGGCCTGCAGATTAAAAACCCTGAGGCTTCAGAGAGCTCAGGGGCCACGTCCTCCTGAAAATCATCATCAACAAAAGGAGCCAAGCACAGAATAAGAAGCCAGTGCGTTTGAGATCATGGAATCTTCCGTAACGCCCCACCTCACCGCACCAGAACAGCACTGTCCGTGAAACCGAGAAGAAAGAAGAGGCGGGTGTCCGCAAGCAGTTGGTGGGCTCAGGGAATTGGTGCAGAAAGATGGTGGTTAAGAAAGGCGAGAAGCAATATAATTTGTTGAATTGGGCAGGGGCTAGGCCCCCGAGAGCTGAGGAGTTAACAGATTGTAGCCAAAGCTGCAGCCCTCACGTTTTCTGACTGCAGAGATAATGAAGCAATAAAAGCAGCAGAGGCGGCCAGCGAGGGCTCTGCCCGGTGGGGCTGTCCGCGAGCAGCTGCCGTGGTGCCCGCTCAGGGTCCACCCAAGGACTGCAGTCCTCTAGCAGGCCAGCAACACGGAGCACCAAACAGTCAGGCCGTGGTGGCCCAGGGGGCTAATTCCCTCCTTTGGGGACACCAGAGCCTCACTTCCCCAGCCTGTCACTGAGCCCGGCCCATGATGGGGCAGCCCATATGGTCAAGCTGTCATGTTGCCAGAGACGCCAAGGGTAAATAAACCCTGGGAGTACAGATGGGAGGCCGGCCAGGCTGGCTCCGCTTCTTGATCTCATCACAGGGGGTGGGGGGACCGTGTAGAAACCCCGGGAGGCACCTTAGCGATTTTCCAGGCCAACGACTTCATTTGTCAAATGAGAAAAGCCCCCCCTCCCCCAGGTTAAAGGACTTGCCAGAAGTCACATAGCGAATCAACTGCAAACAGTACCAAGTGGGGGCTAAGAGCGCGGCTGGGCTGGTACGCGGGCTCCACTGTCCTGCAGCGCAGGCCAGGTGCTGAGCTCCCAGCTCTTGACTGGACGGCGGGGTGGGGCAAGGGAGGCCCTTCCACACTCGGTCTTGGGAAGTTCAAATCCAAGTGCACAGGAAGCCCGCGGCCTGGTCCATGACACTCCTCAGGATGCTGTGGGCTATAACTTGTCACCATGGCTGCTGGTGGCTGGAATAGCTCTCAGGGTCCCCTTCCGCCCAGGCCAGGGTTATACTGTGATGGATAAAATCACAGGAACCTGAGTTGGAACTTGGTTTCACCTCTAGTTTGGTGACCCTGGGCGAGGCACCTGACCTTTTAACTTTACGTCATTCTCATCTGTAAGACAGGAGCAGTTCTGCCTCTGCGCACAGTGCTGCTCTGAGGACTGGAGGCGGTGAGATGACAGGGTGCTCATGGCTGCGTGCAGGGCTCGGGAAACCACAGCTGTTGCCCCTGCTAGCTAATCCGAAGTTCCTTCCCCCACTCACAGGGAGGACAACTTTTAGTTGCAGAAAAGAAGTTGGTGCGTGAACCATGCTAGGCGTGCAGTTGCACTAAAGGCTGGCAGGAACCGTGCAGCCGGCTGTTGGATGGCACGATTTGAAATGGACCATATGTTTAAAATTATGAACCCAGATGTAAGGCCTTGGCACCTAAGATCCACACCATTAGACTCAATCCTTTGTGTGTCTCTAATGGTCTTGGAGGTGCCAGAAAGCTTGTGTTGAGATGCGAAGCAGTTTCCCGAGAAGTCAGACATATTAAGTTATCCTCTTAGCAAATTGCTGAGCTAGGTTGATTTGGGGTGAGGAAGATAAGAGAGATTGAAAAAGTTATCTCTCTATGGAAAAGCAGTTATCTTTCTACAGAGCCTCAGCATGAAGCAGGTGCTGTGTGCAGTAGGTACCCTGGGGTGTGGCAAGCGTACTGGGGGCTCTGGAAGAGCGAGACAAGGGGCGGGAAAGCTGGTCCTTTTCTCGGCTGTAGGATCCTGTCCTGGCCCAAAGCACAAAGGTGTAAACTCCACTCTAGTCCCTGCTGTGTGCGTCTGAGGGATAGTGGAGAGCTGGTCCTGATGAGGCTTGGCTGTATCCTTAGAGACGTGCACATGGGTATTTGGGCCCAGAACCTTACACTTAGAAAGGAGGGTCTGTTTCTGATGCGTGTTGTATCTCTTGATGCCTTATGTATGCCGGGGCCGTTGAATGTTTACAAAGGAATGATCAGAGATACAAAGATTTAAAAAATGGTTAAGGGCATTAAGTTTCGTTTTGTACACAAAATTTAGAAGAATCCATCCCTTAGCAGTTATGGTACCCCTGTACTTAACACAATGTTATCTTTATATACTGTGGTTGATCAAGTAGTATGGCAGTAGGGGCCTGGAGTTCCTCCTTCTCCTCCCCCTCCTCCTCTTCCACCCCCTCCTCCTCCTCCTCCTCCTTCTCCTCCTCCTCCTCCCCATCCTCCTCCTCCCCATCCTCCTCCTCCCCATCCTCCTCCTCCCCTTCCTCCTCCTTCTCCTCCTCCTCCTCCTCCTCTTTTGTTTAATGTTGTAATTTCAAATTCTTTCATTGAAATCTAAATCTAGAGTGCCGTGTCTTTAAGGAAGGAATAGGAATCACTGCATGTATATAATATCTTTCTGTACTATGGATTCAGGTATGTAGATAATGTAGAGATTTGCTTTATAGGTTGATACTGTGTGTGTGTGTGTGTGTATGTGTGTGTGTGTGTGTGTGTGTGTGTGTTGCTGGGGATTGAACCCAGGACTATTTTACCACTAAGATATACCCCCAGCCCTCTATTTGGAAACAGGATCTCATTAAGTTGCTGAGGCTGGCCTCAAACCTGCAATCTTCCTGTCTCAGCCTCCCGAGTACTGAGGATTACAGGCATGCACCACCATGCCTGGTAGCCTAATACTATTTTGAAGATCTAAAAATTTTAAAGAATATAGGAGCCACAGGACAAGGATGGCGAAAAAGACTCTCTGTACCAGGAAAGCGTCTTGTGAGTACCTCCCTCAGGCTTAGGAATTTCTGATTTCTAGTCCTGTTCTACCTCACAGCCTTAGTCTACCCCATGGCCTCAAGTTGATAGTAAAAGCTAACACGGCCACCCTTTATTGAGTCCTTGCTTGTTAGGCACTGCCTTATCATTGATGTGTCGATTCTTTTATTCTTTGTAATTACAGAGAACCATCACCATCCCTGTTTCACAGGGGAGAAACCCAGGCCACAATGAGTGGTCAACGTGCTCCACCGCGCACAGCCAAGGACATGGCGGAGTCTTTCTGCTGAGCCACTCTGCCTGCATTTTTGAGATCTTTGTAGCCAAAGCTGCAGCCCTTATGTTTTCGGACTGCAGAGATAACAAAGCAATACAAGCAGCAGAGGCGGCCAGCAAGGGCTCTGCTTGGTGGGGCTGTCCCTGCGAGCGGCTGCCCTGGTGCCCGCTCAGGGTCCAGCCAAGGACTGCAGCCCTTCCTCTCTTCAAACTGCTTTGTCTCTAAAATCTTCTGCAAGCCAGACTCAAAGACACTGTTGAAGAAAAGACCACTATATGCACAGGACTCCCGAAATCACAGGGAGAGGAAAAGGGAACCCAGAGAACAAGGACCTAGTGGTAGAGTAAAAATATCCTACACTTCGACCGCTCATTAAAAAGAACATCAAAGTACTTCTTAGCAAACTCTCCGAGAAGACATAGCAACTAGATCTTCTGAGATACGCTACATACCTATCTATTATTAGCTCCAGTCCAATTTACTCAGCGAGTGATAAAAATTTTCCAAGAGACTACAGCCCTAAGAGTCAGTGTGTCCTTGAAGGATCTTTAGATGCAGGGAGTCAGATAAAGTATTTCTTATAATGATTTTTGAATAAGCTATGAAGTTCAAGTGTGAGCCCCAGTGCTCACTAGCTGTGTTACCTCAGCCATGATGCTTGACCACGCTGGGCCTCTCCATCCACATCAGTAAAGTCAGGGAGCAGCTCCAGTGCCAAGGTGCGGTGAGGGGCCAGATGCACGGCTCACATCTGGGAAGTGGCTGACTGGATGGAGCCTGATTTGGTGATTCCTCACAAGATTTCATATTTGGGAAATACGGGGCAGCCTTGTCAAGAGAGAATCTGTTCCCACGTGCCACGGTACAACTCCTCCATATGTAGCCTCCAGGTGCCGTGAGCCAGGACCCATTAGAGGCAAGGGGAGCCAGGTTCCATCCTAACCGCTGGCTGGCCCTCTCAAGATTAAGCCAAAGACCAGGCGGTGAGGGGACTCTCTTCCTATTTGTGGCTGTGTAAATGCTCGCCTGTCCTATGGCCCATCTGAGGATCATTCACCTTCCTCTTGTGGCACAGCGGGGGATGAGCCAAGCAGAGTCTGGGCACCTTGACCCTGAATCGTGTAGTCTTGTCAAGCAAAGTCAGAAGGACGTTCATTTTCTAGACAAGCTTTTGTTCTGTTGGAAAAAAAAAAAGAAACCTCTCTTCCCTTCTGCACTTGGCTACAGCAAGCTGCAATTCACAAAGCTGCCAATTTTAACACATGTGCACAGGCACACACATACACATGCGCATACACACACACACACACACACACACACGCGCACACACATACACACACACTCTCAAGTTGATCCTAGTCCTGGCTCCCTCTGAAGCAATCCATCTTCAGCCTTCACTGTTAATTATGACTTTGCGTACTGATAACCGAATGACACTGGGCCCAGAGTGGCTGTCCCTGTCTCTCTGCATCACATTGACGCAGGTTGATGACATCATTCCGGGCAAGGTGAAGGCAACCCTGCACCGTACAAAGGTTCTGCTTAAAACAAACACTGCTTGCTTTCGGGACCTGGCAGGGAAATTAAAAAGAAACCCAAGATGCTCTAGGCTTCTGTCCTGGTTTCCAGGCAACCAGATGCTGGGTGCAGGAAGGGAGAGGGGGCTTTCTTCTGGTGCCAGACAGCACTGATAGACAGTGGGCTAACGTTCAGAGCCAAGGAGCTGGGGAGGGGCAGAGGAAGCCTGCGTAAGCCTCATTACCCTAATCAACCATAGAGCCAGCCCGTTGGCAGGGAGAGGTGGAAAATGAGCCCATCTGCAGCGCCGGGCTGGGGGATGCTTTGCTTTTCCATACTTCATGAAGACTCGGTGGCTACAAGCACAAGGATTCCCAGGGAGCTGTCGTCCTGGCAGCTACAGACGGTGTGTAATTCAGGTGAGCAGTGCAACCCTGACAGCTGCCTTCCCGGGGAGTCCCAGGGACCACTCGGCTGGCCGTGAGTCCTGGTCTTAGTGAGAGGGCACAGGCACAATGCGCAGGCCAGGGACTTTCTTCAATACAATTGAACAAGATCCTCTAAGCAGCTGCTGCACGCCAAGCACCTCCTGAGCCAGAGGGTCCAAAAGTGAAGAAGATGGATGAGCGCCACACTCCCGAATCCCCTTTGCTATTTCCTTTTGCCATGTCCGGAGTTCCAAGGGATCATCAGATGGTGCAGGGAGCCATCAGGGGCTCCGCAGACAGACGCAGGTTCAAATCTGAGCTCTGCTACTTAGAGATGGAGGAAGTGACCCTCGGTGCAGCACCTAACCTCCCAGGCACCCCTTTCGCATCTGTCCAAAGGAAGGTCGTGAATGGGCATTCGGGGTAACCATAGTATTCCTGCCTCAAAATGAGAGTTTTCGATGTCTTCACCAGGGTTTCTCTGGTGATGCAGTAACACATCTGTCCACCCAAGACTGTAAGGGACCCCCGGGCTCTCTCAGCGAGGTGGCATGGCATTTTCCTTGCGGTGGTGTTTGGGTCCTCGCTCCGCTGCATGGCGTACAGAGTGCATGGCGCATGTGCATTACAAAAGCCTACAGCATGCACCCCATGTTTAATGAAGTAAATACTGTGTGGCCCCGCACTCCATGCTAGGAGTCAGCGTTCCCATTTTGTAGAGGGAGGTAGAAGAGAGAGTAGGAGGGCTGTTGGTTCCCAAGGAAGCAGGGCACCCATGCCCAGCTCCACAGGAGGGTTGAATACGTTAAATTGCACTGAAGAAAAAAGTGTCCTGTCCCTGCCCATTGTGACTGTGGCTTCTCTTGGCCACTGGGACTCGTGTCCACTGGAGCGATCCCGGCACCCCTGGGGGTGCAGTGAGGCTCCTGCCCATCGGAATTGCATGTCAGTCGGTCTGCAGCTGCCCTGTGTCCCCACCATCGGCTTGGGTATCTCATGTCCAGCAATGCCCACTGTCCTCTTGCTGGTGCCTATCTCCAGAAGCTACAAAAGTGAAGGAAAAAAATACGAACAGGCAGACAGAAGCAGAGAGGAGTCCAGTCCCCAGGCTTTAGCCCTAGCTCTGAGGCTTTGGACAAATTCATGAAATTCCCTGAACCTCAGTTTCCTTGTCTCTGAAACAGAGTGAAGTAGCTCCCCACCCCACGGGACCAGCGTGAGACGCAATGACAAAATGCAGACGAAGGGCCCAGCAGAAAGTACCCGGCACTTAAGAAGAGTGCAGCGCTTCTTAGCAAGCAGTAGAATTCATTTTAACCCATTTTAACCTATAAATTCTTCCAAAGGGTCTTTGAAAGTTGGCCTTCATGCAGATGAATGCAAAGCGGCCCCTTTGGGAAGCAGCCAGGGAAGAGGCCGCACCAGGCCCCGGGCTTGTAATGCCTACAGGGCAGTAGTAATAGCAACCCGCATTTGCTGGGGACTTGTGCATGAGTTGGTCATGATTCTGAACACTTTGTAGGTTTTGCCTCATCTATTCTTCATGGTCACCCTGTAAGGAAGATTCTTTTATTGTCAATTTCATTTTTTGAAAAGACTAAGGCCCAGAGAGGTTAAGAAACTGACCCACAGCACACAGCTGGTCTGCCCCTGTTTGTCACCTCTATGCCACATGGCCTCCCAGCCCAGTGCTCTTTCCCCCAATCTATCTCTCTTGCAGGGACGCTTGGGACCAAATCCTTTCCAAGTGCTATTAATCCAAGACGAAGCCAGAGTGTGTCAGGATGGGCTGCGAGAGCGAGTCTGGCTCGCTGCCCGCAGCGCTCAGTGGGGCCGGGGCGCTGTGGGTGGGAAGGGGAGCGTGGCCCTGCAGGCGGCGACAGCGGCTCCATCGTCCTTGCCCCACGTGCACCAGATCGACTGCTTCCAGGTAAATGCAAATATCAGAACCTGTAACACGCATCAGAGCCCCTGGGGGTAAACGCATCACGGAGCTGTCAGCGGGCTCTCACGCGGGACTTCTAGGCGCTGGCGTGCAACGCACACGGTCAGGACCCAGATGGTTCCGTGTCCCGGGCCAGCCTCAGGATCCCGCCAGAACCCTTCGGCTTGCCATTTCCTAATCTACCACTGGCTTTGCTTTGTGCACCAACTATATTAATCACCTATTTTCTACCAGTTTACACGTGAACAAGGAAACCCTGTTCCAGCCTGTTAGGGACCGGAGGGGTGTGAACAAGCCAGCTGCCCTCCTCACTGGGACCACGCACATGCAGGGCCTCCCTGGAGGCTGCCCTGGAGGAGGGGCCCCGCAGGAGGGACTGTGGGTCACTGACAGGTTTGTGTCTGTTTTACAATTTAGAACTCTGCGTGGAAATTTTGTTTCAACAAAGGTTTTGGTGGTGAAAAACTCATTAAGTAGTTAAATAGTTAAATGCATAAATCAGGGAAATAAAACTGCAGAACAGCATGATTTCTCAGGGCCTGTCCGGCGTGAAAACCCTGTCTGCAGGGCCAGGTCAGCGGTGGACACCGGGGCTGCAAATTGTTGAATGAAAATGAACCATGCTGCCCGCACTCTGGTATTTTCCAGGGCCACAGCGATAACAGGAAGCCATAAATACCGCCAGAGATGAGGAAAGACAAGTCTGAGGTTGACAAGCAGCCGAGAGTTTTCCCCTGCTCCTGGGACAGAGAGGAGGTCTGGTGGCCCAGGTGAGGGTCAGAAAGGAGGCTCAGGATGCCAGAGTCCAGCCCAGCCCCCTCCAAGATCCTGAGGTACTCAGTCCTCAGCTCTAGTGTGATTCTTCCTGCACCCCAGGACAACAGGCGTGAGGCCACAGGAAAAGGTGGTGACATCCAATGCCCCGGGGTAAGTTCTGTCCACAAAGCAACTTCTGCTAATCAGAAGAAATGCTACACGCCTTTGTGTGCACAGACACACTCACGGGCTACTCCTTAATTGTGTGTGTGTGTGTTTTTTTTTTTTTGCAGTACTGGGGATTGAACCCAGGGGCATTCTACCTCTGAGCTACACCCGCAGCCCTATTTTTTACTCTTTATTTTTTTGAAACAGGGTCTCACTAAGTTGCAGAGGCCTCACTAAGTAGCTGAGGCTGGCCGCGAACCGGATCCTCCAGTCTCAGCCTCCCAAGTACTGAGATTATAAGCGTGCGCCACCACGCCCGGCTAATCATGGTTTATTTAGACGGTGCCTTACATACTTCTCTAAATTGGATTTCGAAGGTGCCTTTACATGCTTTTCTAAATTGGGTTCAAATCAGCATAAAACCAGGTATTTTGTTTTGTCCACTGGCCCTCTTAATCTCATTAGCTGGTCTTTTGAGGATTAAGACACACATCCGTCACAGTGAACAAACACACCTAGGGTAGACACCCAATAGCTTGGAGTGATTATAAAGGAAGCTTCCAGAGCCACAGGGCCCTGGCAAAGCACACTCTTCCTGAAGGTCACGGCTTGTGTTTTCCTGACCTTGGGAGGGAGGCTGCGCCCCTTCTGAGCAGTGGCCTGAAATGATTCCACCATTCCTCCCAGCTTGGGTTTTTACAGCACTGACTCCTACCTTGTACCTTACTGCTCATCTGCCTCCCTCCAGGTGGAGAAGGACTTGGCAAAAGCGAGGACCTCATGTGTCATGTCCACTAACGTCTCCCAGCTCAGAATCCTGCCCAGCCTGCTTTAAGTCCTGCACAAATACCTATTGAGCAAATGAAGGAGGGAACGAATGAATGATGGCGTGAACCTTTCTTCACACTCAACCCACAATGCACACCGGGACTGCTGCAGTGGCAAGGATGTACCACCAGGAGCTCCTGCCTGCTTATGAGACTCCAGGGACATCCCCAGACTCAGTGTCCCTACCCTCTCCTGCCGCATATGCATCACCTGCCGCAGGACTGTGAGTGAGTGAGCATGCGTTGAGTTCATGCATGGATAAAGTTCCCAGGTGTTCTCTGGCACCCAGCAAGGGTTGGTCCAAGCACTGTTGAAACCAAGATGGCTTTTATTGTTCCCATTTCAGAGATGAAGAAAACTGAGGTGCAGAAGGTAGGTAGAAGTGGCAAAGCCAGGCTTCACGCTCCGTCTCCTGCTGCTCCTGTTACAGCGACTTCTGTCTGTATGCTGTTATTGACATTCATCTCTTCTTGATTCTCTCCCTCTCTTTTTCTCTCAACACAAAAGCATGGCTTGGCATAGCTCAGAGACCTCTATCCATTCTTCCTGTCCTATAGGTGCTATCTCTGTCTCAGCACCATCAAGGCTGGAGCGGGAGGCAGCAGGGCGGCCTAGACCTTGCTCTGCACCAGCCCAGAGGATCCATATGCCCTGACGGGGGAGCCTGACTCCCACCCCAGCCTGGGTAGGACTGGGACAGATCTTTCCTGCAGGAGAGGAAGAACGGGCAGGGGCTGGTGGGCTGCACCTGGCCATAGTTTCCTTTTGTCTTGTGATGAGAAACAGCTGTGTCCCAAAGGCAAGGCACCCAGCGTCCCCTGGAGGACTTGAGTTGCCTCCCGGGGTTTTGACAAAAGCGAGGGCAGAGAGGAGGCATCCTCTCTCCCCAGCATCACTGCCTTACCAGACCCTGGCTCATCTCCCCGATATGGCCTGCCTTCTCCCTGCCATCTGAGGGGCTGTGCACCCTAGTATCTTCTGTCACCATGGAGAGTGGCAGAGGCTGGAGGAGGATACGGGCCTGCTGGCTGAGGAGACAGAGGGGAGCAATGACAACTGCAGAGAGCCAGGTGCTGTGTCAGACAGATGTGGTTCAAATCCCACCTCTGCCATGCCTCAGTTTCCCTATTTGGACCTAAAGGGCTTACATGAAGTAAGCCAGCTACTCTGTAAAGGGGCCTTTAGTACCTCCCTTTAGTAGGAGATGAGTTGGAAGAAGGAATTTCTAGGTCTTAGAAAAGGACGAAATGGTCTATCATCTCAGGTGCTGTTCATGGTCAACGAGCTTGCGTCCCGCATTCCTTTACTGCTTGGATCTAGCACGTCTTGATTTTACGGGTTTCCCACCTTGGCTGCCAATCTTCCTGAGCATCCAGCCTTCTTTGCCAGCTTGTGTTCCCCTCAAAATAGAGCCGGGTGCTTCTAGGGCAGCGCCCTTCATGCCCCACACACACTTGATGATGATAAGGGTCACCAAGGGGCATCTGTTATTTAAAAAAAAAAGGCATGGTGATGCACACTTGTAATCCCAATACTTGGGAGGCTGAGACAGGAGAATCGCAGGTTCGCGGCCAGCCTCAGCTACTTAGTGAGGCCCTCCGTAACTTAGTGAGACCCTGTTTCAAAATAAAGAATAAAAATTGGGGCTGGGGGTGTAGCTCGGAGGTAGAATGCCCCTGGTTCAATCCCCAGTACCACAAAATAAAATAAATAAAATAAAATAAAATAAATAAAAAAAAGAAGAGGAGGAAGAAGGCAGGAAATACTTGCCCTTTCCAAACAGACCCAGTAGGAATGACCCGGGAGGGCCTGGGAATCTGCATTTCTGAAGGCTCCCCAGGGGGTGTTTTACATCAAGCAAGTTTGAGAAATATACTTCAGGGTGTGCCTTTCACACTTTTTTTTTCCTTTTTAGCCAAGACTCACAGTGAAAAATTCATCAATAAATACATTCTACATTGCCAATTGATAAATCCACATATAAATGACCAGTTAAGAAAATTTCATGAACCATTGCTCATCTGCACGCCACTGCTTTATTTCCATTTTATTCAGACCATTCCACTCTATTCTTCTTCATTTCATCTTTAAAAGTGCTGGTTACTACTCAGTGACCAATTTTACTAGCCAGTCGGCAGTTTGGTAAGCACTGTGGGGATGAATGCCTTGTGATTCTTTTGGTCTGGTGCGGACCTTATCAGTGGCTCCTAGAGCCAATCTCCCAACTTAAGCTTAAGACCCACCAGGCCCTTGATAAAGGTGCACGAGTCCAGGCCCCATCGTGGGAGACTGTAAACAGTGCTAGAACCAGAGAGTCTGGGATGTCAGTAACACTCGGCTGTTGATTCTGATCTCAGAGAGAGACAGTGTGTCCGTCAGCATTTTCACCACCGTGAACAAACACCCGACACACTAAACACAGAAGAAGAAGGATTTATTTGCTTATCAATACAAAGATTTCAGCCTGTATATGTATATATATCTAATTTCACACAGGCTGTAAGCAGGGTCCAGGGCTGGAAGTCCTTAGGACATCATGATGGAGAAAAAAGAGCAAAAAGGACAAAGAGGGTCAAAGCTAGATGCTGTAGCTGGGCAGGGCCGGACACAGCTGTATCCAGTCACGCCCCGGGACCCCTCCCCAGCAACCAAGTCCCTTCTCCAACATGGCTGCCTGCAGCACAGGAGGTCCGGGGGACATTTTCATCTAAACCATAACAGCTTCTGATTGGTCCACGTGCTCACCTCCTGATCACACGAGGGAAGACACACCGTGCAGTCTGGCTAACGCTGCATCCCTGGTAGTAGACAGCTCCCCAAGTAAGCGGAAGAAATGGAGGTGTGTGCACTGAGCGTAAGAAATCAATGTCCACACCCCAGGCCACCAGAGTAGCGGCCCACCCCTCCCTCCTCCTTCTTAACTGCTCACCTGCTCCCTGTATAACCCGGAGAGCGGCTGTGTGCACACAGCGGGCATCGGTGCCCGTGGGCATGGATACCAGGGCCCAGCTGCATCCCGACTTCTCATCTCGTTCAGAAGCGACCAGGTTTGTTTGACCCTGAGCTTCACGTACAACTGAAGACCAACTCTCCAGGTCTGGCACCTATCGATTACAATAGTCTAGATTTTTATTTGTTTTATTTAATAAACAAGTTCATACCATGTGTGAGCCATGTTCTAAGAACCTTACAAATATTAACTTATTAGGTTCTCATAAAAACCCTACGGAAGTACTACTACATGGCAGACACCATTTGAAGTGCTCTGCCCCTATTATCGCTAATCTTTGAATCCATCCTTGAGGAGCAGGGATTGTTTTTTTCCACAGATGAGACACTGAGGTTCCAAGAGATTCTATAACCTGCCCCAAGTCTCACAGCAAGCAGGAGAGTTGCACTTTGAACCCTAGTAAGGAAAAATGAGTAATGTCAGGAGAACCTTTGAAATGGCATTTGATCCTGAAATTACTAGCCGTTACCTTACTAAGAACAGCCACAGGTTAAGGTGGGCCAAGCCCTAGGGGGGAAAGGTTGTGTCTTCCTACACACAGAAACAGAGGCACACCTGGGCGTGGTGGCGCACGCTTGTCATCCCAGTACTTGGGAGGCTGAGACTGGAGAATCACAGGTTCGCGGCCAGCCTCAGCTACTTAGTGAGGCCCTCTGCAACTTAGTGAGCCCCTGTTTCAAAATAAAGAATAAAAAATAGGGCTGGGGGTGTAGCTCGGAGGTAGAATGCCCCTGGGTTCAATCCCCAGTGTGGCAAAAAAAAAAAAAAGAAACAGGCACAAACCAAAAAATCTCGTGTAAGTTCCCATGTGGGCAGGTGGCCAGTAAACACAAGAAACCCCCAGTGGCTGGCGAACATTCCTGTAGCTTCCATGTGCCCTCATTCTGTTAAGACGCGGTGACAAGGAAATTCATCACCACTTATATGAATGTTTTTTCAAATGAGAGGAAGAAAGCTCTATTCACTCAGAGACTTTTGTTCGAAGAGCGAGCTCTATTTTAATTCTCTAGCACCGAGCATGATAGTCAGCCACACCATCAAACAATGACCCCGAGTCCCTCTTTGCCTTCACTGCTGTGACAATGTTGTTACAGCTGACTAATGCCTTTTCTCAGTTTGGGTGGCCAACCAAGATTTTCTGAGTTGAAATATGTCTCTTAAAGTTGTCGCAGGTAGTTGTGAGATGGAAATTCTTGCTCCAAATTTGGAAGAAAAGACCCTGGAGTCATTTTTTTTAAAGAATAAATACACATGTACATATTTACTGGTAAAAAATAAACAAGTGACAGGATTTGTGAGTTTAGAGCTGCTCTGTTTAGCTACTGGATCCAAATATGTATTTATAATCCTGAATTTATATTCAGATTGGTGTAGTGCCTGTGGCTACGGGTGATTTTAACTGAAGGAGAGGGGTGATATTGAAATCCGTATGTAATAATTACTTTTCCATAGGTGGCAAATTGAAGCATGCTGTGATTCCTACATTTCCTTCAGTTGGATGTGAATGTAAAAATAATTGGCTGGACAGTTATCAGTTATTTATTGCTGCATAACAAACCACCCAAAATACAGTTGCTTCAAACCATGGTGCGTGCTTCTCATGGCTGCGTCGGTGCCTGGGTGGCTGTTGGTCTAGTCTTACAGGGGCTCTTCCTGTGGACTGGGGCAGCGGCCGCCCTGCTGGGTCTGGAGGGTGTAAGACGATGCACTCGCCTGTCCAGGGCCCTGGTACTAGTGTCGGCTGGCCTCTGTCTCTGTACATTCTTAGCTTTCAGAATCCAGCTTGAACTTTCTTACATGGTGCTATCGTGTTCCAGGTGGGCAAGAGCTTCATGGGGTCCCTCATTATTTATTAATCTAGCTGACGCTTCCTTACATGAAGGCTAGAATGTTCCAAACGGACAAAGACAGGAGGTGCAAGGTCCTTTGAGGCCTGGGCTCTGGGACTTAGAGTACTTCCACCACATTCTACTGGTCAAAGCAAACTCCCAAGGCCAGGCTTGGCAGTAGACGCCACCTCTGGAGTCTAGGCAGAGGTGTTAAGTGTTGCCATTGTTATTTTTCAGTCTCCCCAGAGATGAACTGGGACCCCTTAGCTTTCATATCTCCATTGCAATGCACAAGGGTCTGTGAGTGGGCTGGCCCCTGCTACCAGCACGAGTCAATGCAACCAGCTCATCAGCAGACTTCTGAAGCCAGGCTCCCTCCGTGGCCTTGCCCAAGCCATCCAGTGCTTTCCCTAGAAGTGTGGTCTCATCATGAAGGCAGCCTGAGGTAAGAAAACAATTCTGTAGACACTGGAAAATGGAAACTGAAAGGCTGTGGGAGATGCACATGGCTGAGAGCCAGTGGGAATGAGCCCCCATCTTTCCCCATTCCCACGCCTTCACGTGCACGCCACACAGAAGGGTTCACGGCGAGGGAGCTTTTAAATTTTCAACTAGATCATGAGCGTTTCCTGAAAGTGTCTCAAACTCTCTCAAGTTTCCCTTGGAAAATTCCCTGAGCAGGTTCATGTCTCCAAAGTCAAATCGAACAATCATCTTCTTTTTTAACAAAAACTTAAAGTTCCTTGCTAGTCCTGGCCATCAGATACTTCCTGTGGGATAGTGATCATTCTTGTTCAATGCAATGCTTTAGGATCCGTCTGCTAACATATGCACATTTAGTTGTAGAACATCTTTGATGCATACGCCAAAATATTTCCTAATATTGGATATAATGCATTTTTATCTTTAAAGTAAAATTCCATATAAAATATAAATGAATTAGATATAGACTTCCAGAGACCAAGAAAATAGTAAGAATGTTTCTTCTTCCTCTGCTTAATCAACCCTTTTCTAAAAAAACTATCTTGCAATGTCATCATTAAAATGTATGAAAATGAAATCCTCCCAGGGTACCTTGCATTCTTCCATAGAGAATGTAAATGTGGCTGATTATTTGCCCTTTAAAAGCGTTGATTTTGGGTGACTATTTAAAGCTATTTGTCATTGCGAAACCAGGTACAGAATTCATTTTCAAAGTCCCTTATACGACTGGAGGCTGCAATGGCATTATCTGCCCACGTGGACTTGAGTGCTCTTGTTTTCTGAGTAGGTTTTAAATCAAAAGCATTAAGTAGAGTTTAAACCCCATGTCATTGTAAATTCCAAGCTTTAGATCCATGAAGCATGGCTTTTATGATGGAAATGACAACTGACCCTCATCTGTAACAGATCCAGCACACTAACTTTGTGGCTCTGTCAGTAATTCTCAGCAAGCCTTGCAGAAGGCTTGAAGATATTTATGAATGAAGGAAAGAGAGCAGAAGGTCAATGGCCAGCAAGGGTTTACCAGCTGTCCCTTCAGTGCCCAGCTCCGGCTCCCGTCTTCCTCTGCTCCAGGAAGGGCTTCCTGCCTGCCTATCTTTCAGTAAATTCCTTTACAACCAACTTTTCTGAATTTACACCCTAAAAGCAAAGCAATCGCCGTCAGCCTTTATCGAGTGTTTTCCAGATGCCGCACGCTGGCTACATGCTTTAATGCTTTATGTCATTTGATCCTGCCACAACCCTGTGGCATAGTTTAAGAGTGCTTCTCCCGATTTTTATTGACAAAGCCACTGGGGCTAGGGAAGTTCAACAGTCTCCCCAAGGGTGCGCAGATAAAAATGAGCCAAGCCAAGATCCAAACCCAGGCCCGTCTGACTTCGAGCCTGAGCGTTCCTTGATTGCAATAGTCTTAACACTTAATTAATCATCGTCCTTGTGTTGTTCTCTCCCTAATTACAGTGTAAGCTCCTAAAGAGGAGAGAAGTGTTATATATGTCTATGGTATCTTCTAGGGTCACTGGCACAGACATTTAATAAAAGGAATTCATCTGCTAGTTTTAAAAAATAGTATATTCATCATGCACTGGATTAGAACGTCTGTCTGAAAAAAAATCTACATCTTTCATTATATTATTTCTGTGCCAGGGTACAAAATAACTTAAGTCTTTAGCATTCAGTTGAAATGTAATCAATTCAAAACTTATGAATCAGCAGGCCATGTTTGCAGCGAGCCTCCAGTGAGGCTGAAACAACAAGGGGATGAGGGGCAGGTCTCCCAGAGAAAGCAAGGAATGTGCGGAGACCCATCAATCACCCCAGGCTTGGGATTATCAGTGTCTCCTTCGATGCGCCACAATGCTCTGGATTTGAGAGGAGTGTTAGCATTAAAGCTTGATAAAGTCATATTCCTCTAACAAATTCCGCTGTCACCTCATTAGATATGAAAAATAGAATGCTCTAGGACACTTGGAGATTACTTTGGGTAAAAATAACATTTTTTTCTTTCAAAGGGAACTGAAACCCATCGCTTAATTGCATGGTGAGCTGTCATGACAGGCCGGGCGGCCAGTAGGGTCAGAGCCAGAGGTCTGGGAATGTAAACTGTCCTCCAGCCTATGAGCATTTCCTCCCCAAAGAGAAATTGTTGTTCAAACCCTAATTGAGAGGTCAGTGGTCTTAGGACCGGCAGGAGATAAGCCACCAGCTATGTGAAGTCATGCTGACTTTGATCTGCCAGGCCTTTTGGCATAGAAAGAAAGCCAGCCATGAGCCAGAGGTTCACTAATCTTCTCAAAGATAAGCCATAACTGTTTGGCTGGGATGGGGCTCCAGGACAGAGACAGGGTTTCTCTCTGTGCGCTGAGGCCAGCCTTGTGAATAGATCGGTTACTGCCTGACATCCCGGCCCACACTCCCTCACCTGGCTCCATGATGCGGAGGCAACCTGTCCTCGCAGTACCCGCCCCAAAGAATAGTCCCGAGGAAAAGTCCATTACATCCCTGGGAGCCGCTGCCAGCCCTTCTCAGGGATCGCTTTCAGAGATGTCCAGTAGATAACTTCCCCAAAGAAAGCCAAGAGCAGCAGAGCGCTGGTCAGAAAGAGGGAGAGAGAAAGGGGGGGGGGAGAGAAGAGAAAAACAGGGAAGAAAGAAATGAAGAGTCAAGTTATCCTGAATCTCTGTGTAATGGCGAGCACACGGAAATGAAAGAATATTTACACTGAAAAGAAAAATATATGTAAAAAGTAAAAGGTCGTGCTGCTTCTCCTTCTCGCCACAACAAAAGATTGATTTAAAAGAAATTCGTGAGGATATGCGCAAGAAAGGGAACCTTCCTGTAGGAAAGACAGATCTTCAGAAGCCGGTAAAGGCTGCTTCCTCCCACCGACTAGGAAGCGGCGTGTGCGATCCATTCCTGGGACTGGAATGGGCACAGACAGGACACGCTGGTAGCAGCCGACAGACGGGGACTGTGAGCATCCTCAGGGACAGAGGATCGGAGCCCCTATCAGGTGCCTCTGTGTGGCCTTTCCAACTTGGCCGTGTTTCCTCAGCTGACATTTTATAAAGCTCCAGCCAAATGAGGTAGATATTTGGGGTACTTTGCAAGTGGATGAACCAAGATGCATAACCTGTGTTTGGGAAAGGGGAGCTTCCCTGAAGCTCATACCCTTCATGATAGACGTGGGACCTCCAGTGGCCGAGTCCCCATGAGGCACCATAGCCACTGACACAGCTGAAGGTGGGCACCGCCTGCACTAACCCTTGGACCACCCAGCCCAGTAGCCAGGCATTGCTGGGCATGAGTGCAGCTTCGTACTTAGGAACGATGATGCAGGAATGACACCGCCCACATGTGCAGGGCAGGCTGCACTTCCACAGCACTGTCTGGCTTTGACCTCAGACTCCACTAAACTGTCATGAAACAGATTAAACCTGTTGCCAAACCCTGCCTCCCACCCCACCCCAGCTTTTACATTTTCAGAACCGGGGATCTGCAAGGTTACATGATTTGGCTAATAAAGGTTGCCTAGCTAATAAGAGGCAGAGGCAAATTTACACCTGGATCTTGGTGTATAAATCAGAAAACATACTAGGGAGACACCATTCAGCAAGAAACCAAAGTTAACTTTGAACTTATAATTTCACAGTAAATGGGAATTTAGAATGGGAAGGAACCCCAGAAGGCAACTCTCATCAGTGCAGAAATCCCCCGCAGATGGACATCCAGACCCAGAGCACCATCCATCTAGGACCTTCCAAAATGGTGCTGGCTACCGTGGCAGAGGGAAAGAGGATGTGGCGAGTCACGTTCTAGCTCTAGCTCTGCCACTCGTGTTTCACTGGCCAGGTCAAGTGACATCGTCCCGCTTAACCTCAAAGGGGACAAGGAAGCACCATCCTACTGTGTACTGCGGGGAAGAAGAGGGAGGGGATCAGTAGATGTCTCAGTGGCTTTTCCAGTGTTCCATAAACACAGGGAGAGAAGGTTTGGAAAATGGATGATCAATATGCTCCGCTGAAGTCAGCAGTCAATAGATTTGAATTTGTTGGTGTTTTCCTCAAGCCACTTAGTCAAAAATGTTGCCTGGGATTCTACTGAGGAACGGTGCTATCTTCATGTAGCTGGACACAACAAGCCATAATAACCCAAGGGTCCTCTGGAAGAGGCACCGTTGAAGATTCCAAAACAGATAGCAGAAGGAGGGAGGACGCACCAGGGAATGCCGCTCCTTTGGGAAGCTCTGGAGTCATAAAGCCATGATAAATCTGCCCGCTCTTCAACCTGCCGGCATTAGTGACCCTCCCTGTGTACCTGTCCCACACAAAAAGGGGAGAGGCAAGAAAGAAGACAAAGGAGAAATAGCAAGGAAGAAAGCTGGAGGTAGCTGTAGAGAGGGTTCTTAGAAGTGCAACATGACACTTTAGAAGAAACAAAGCATGTTCCAGAAAAAGTCTTCAGTTTACTAGAAGAAACAGAATTTCCAAATAAACCAAAAAACCTCATGCCTGGTCCTCCTTCTTCCTTCTCAAATTCCTGAGCACACTCCTCACAAAGCATGCTGAAAAATGGACCTCTTAGGACACAGACATTTAATAACAACGTCTAAGCACCCCAAATTCCTGAACAATACTAAAGCTACCCTTTTAATACTATTTATCTCCAAAATATGCATTGCCTCATTATTATCATCAATCGGATATTTTCCCAAAGGAAAGAAATTAATTGCCCACCAGAAATGTTTTGAAATGTTTATATGTGTTGCTTTGTATAAGCATGAAAGTAAGTGAGTGGGAGCCTGTTTATAAATTAGCAAAGTGTTAGTAAACTCTGGTTTGACACTGATAAGGTTCATATGAAAGTCATCACTAAAACTGTTGCCTAAATAATAAACAGGATCTGTTGGCCTACCCTCTTCTAAGCATGCTTCCCTGGGTTGAAAAACATGTATTGTAACTGGAAGAAATGGGAGATGATGTATAAAAAAAGATGGCTGCAGTATTGTTGTGTTTGATGCAATGTTTAGGGAGAAGAGACTCATCACAAGAGCCAGAATCTCATGGTGGAGTTGAGTCCTCTTTGGCCAAGTCAATGGACTTTAGTTTTCCTCCTCTGCAAAATGGTGATAATAATATGGCTTTCCCTACGGACTTTCTGCAAGGATTGAATGAGATAGGGCTTGGAAGGCACCTCAGACCTGGCATAGAGGAAGTCCTCTGTGGGTTGGTGAGCGCCCACTGTGATCAGGGGAAGGGTGAGCTGGACCAATCATCATGGCGCCCAATGAGGGTCTTTCTCAGCCGTGACGAGGAGACCTTGCAATTCAGTGCCTAGAAAGGAAGGACGGAATGCGGGGACCATGGACCCCCCACCCCCATGATCTGGGGAGTGGTTCTGGATCTGCCACTAACTATTGGGTATCTGGGGCAGGTCACTGAAAATCAGCTGGACCTCAGCTTCCACATCTGACTAACAAAAAGGCCGCATTTATTTATTTATTTATTTATTTATTTATTTATTTATTTATTTTTATGGTGCCAGGGATTGAACCCAGGGGGCCTTCTGAGCTATATCCCCCAAACCCTATTTTATTTATTTATTTTTTATTTTGAAACAGGGTCTCACTATGTTCTCAAGGCTGGCCTCAAACCTGCAACTCTTCTTTCTCAGTCTCCCAAGCATCTATTATTCAATTGATACCTTACCAAGAGCTGAACCAGAGAAACTGATAAATGCAGCAATGCCCTTTCACAGAGTTGGGGGCTCAAAGCTCTGCTAGTGGAGACCCTCCATCCTCCATCTTTGTTCCACACACCCCCATTGTGAACAAAGTTATCTTGCATTGTGGCTCACAAGTACCATGTTGGTACTTCCCTAAGCAAGAGTCAATAAATAAGACATCTTATCCGCTGGATTCTAACATCTCCCTCCATGGGGACCCAGTACTCTGTACTACTGCACTTGGCACAAGATCATGCCCGCAAGCACAGCTTTCTGGTCATCCATGAACATTTACAGAGAATAGATACTGGAATAAACACAGAGGTAACAATGAAAACAACAAATGTGGCCTCTGACCTCACAGGATTTTTCTAGAAGAGAACACAGGAAAGTGGCGTTAGTCTAGCAAGATAGGATTTGGCTCCTGGTTCTTCTGCCAAGCTTCTTAATTGCCTCAAGCAACTTTCTTAAGCTCCGGGCGTCCATTTCAACAGCAAGAGGAGAATAATAATAGCCACTTTTTACAGTGAATCAAATAACTTACTGAAAGCATCCAGCATATTGTCGCCAAATTGGGGTCTAAACAATGCAAGTCCGTGTCCCTTCGTGGTTAAGTGAGAAGGGCGTCAAGCTGTTAAACGGCCAAGCCTTTATTTGTCCCCACATTGTAACAATGTCCCTCCACCTACCAGACTGCCCTGCCCTGACCCAGTTTGAGAACCAAGACTGTCCAATTGTGTTCGCATTGGTTCATTAATCACGCCGCTCCTGAATGCAGGCTCACACAAACTGTCACGGAGACCCTGGCAAACACTCCACAGACCACTGCTCCAGGGAGCCATTGTTCCAGGCTTTTCCATCATGTAGAGCTTGCCTGGAGCCAAGTCTCCAGCCCCAGAGCCTGCACCGTGTAGCTTCAGGAAAGGACAAAGGGAGGGGTTAGGTCCACGCAGCCTGCGCGGGAAGCAGCCACTGAACGGATCAGAGCTTCCAGCCAGCTCTTGGCCCAAGGAGTGGGCCAAACCCAGGCAAGAACAGAGGCGAGAAAATGGCACCCTCCAGTGGGCGGGCAGCACCCAGGAGGGGAGCCCTTGAGTCCTGGCTTCATTGTTCTGCCTAGAGGAAGGAAAGCGTTTAGCCTTTTCTTTTGGGCAAAACTGTTAAAGGAAGAAAGGAGCTGCGCACTCTGCACTCGCAGCAGCCATCCTGCCACGCCATCGGTGGGCATGCCCTTGCCCTCCGTCTATGCAGCTACCGCCTGGTAGCATTTGTTACTTTGTTCGATAAAGGCTGAAAGGATTCCACCTAGCCAGGGAACATGTGCATTTGATAGAGGCTCATGGCTCAACCTGTTTGTAATCCCTACATTTCACAGCCTTGTAATGTCCTTTTTGCTTCCTTGGAAGGCACCAAGGACTTTGTTTCCAGCAGCCAACCCGGATTTACCAAACAACAACAACAACAAATCTCTCTGCACAGTCTAAGTATGTTAAGATACAGTGGCAGGGACTGGTTGTTTTTTTTGGGGGGGGGGGCTCCTGAGCAGCATGATAATATCCATTTTGGCTCAAGGCAGACATTTGTTACCCTCCCCACCATTCCTGCTCCCATGGAACTTTCTCTGCCCCTTCTGAGTAGATTTTATCTGCACTCAGCCATAGTGGAATTCCTCAGGTATGTGTTCCCGCTAGTGAGGAGCTCCAGGGGGTGCACGCTATGCCCAATTCCTTTCCGTTTTCCAGGGACACCCAGGCAGGACACAACAGCACAAATTTGGTGCTCAATAATTCTTTAGTTCTTGAAGCCTAGAAGGCCCCTCCGTGGTTGTAGCTCCAAAGGTAAGATGAGCGTGCACCTATGGGCTACGTGCTCCCATCTGCTGTCTCTGATCCTAATCTCTCTCCCATTTTATGGAAGGAAATGGAGGTTCATTTTGAAATCTCGGGAATACTTGGATCTCTTAAAGGAGCAGATTCCCAGATGTCTTTGGACATGGCCGCCCAGTCTCTCCTACCAAGTAGCTCTGGTTAGCACCCTATGCCGGCAATTCTCATGGGCGGTGTCGTGACCGACCTGTGGGTCAGATTCATTTGGGAGTTATACCTCAAAAGTAATTTTGTGCTCCTAAGAGTTTAAGTGGAGAAGTTGTTAAAGTTTAAAAGATAAAACATAGCAGGTTTCAGGTTGGCCTCTAATGAGCCATTTTCACTCCCTGGCATTCCCCTCTGCTGTAGGAAGGAGGAAGAAGTGGACGAGGTGTGGAGTGTCGGGTGGGGCACTGTCATCCCCTCTACCTGTCACAGCCACACCCCAGGACACAGGGAGTCACTTCACTCATGTCTGCTATTCCTAGTTATAGCGACACATTCATGAACGGCTCTACTTCCCGGAAAATTTGGAGTGTGGTAGTTTTAGGAATATGAGTTTCTCCATGGGATGTGATTGTCATCTACAAAGGTAGGGAAAGATTGAACAGCCCTGTCTTTCTAGTACCCATGGGAGACTTTAGACTACCAATTTCCTAACATGGCTTTTAATTTAAAAAGCTACTCATCTGTCAACCCCATTAGAACCCTCCAATCCCATGTTATAAAAAACAATATGTAACAACTATTGGGAGTATCTTAATAGACTGTTCCATCAGTTTATTCTCAAAATTGCCCCAAAAAGTAGATCAAGAAAATATCAATTGTCCCATTTTCTGAGTGACAGAGCCTGAGGCATGTTCCTAGTATCATTATAGCTTTGCAAGCCCAGTTTGCTTTAGTCTTCTATGTTCTTATGATGCCCCAAACCATCAGACAGATGCAGAGGGTACATACCAGTTAAGCAGTGTACCGCTTATGTTACATATAAAAAGTGTTAGTTTTTTATAGCACAAAGAGATGCCTCTGGCCAGAAAACGAGGTGTATTGTTTTACTATGGGATGGGTTCCTGCAGTAATTGCTTGGAGGCTTCTCTTATTTGTAGCAATAAGCATTTCTACATGAATCCAGAACCAGTACCCATGGGCTCATGTAAAGAAGCATGAACCACCTTGGGAAATAATTACAATTCATGCCTTTTTAGTCCCATTTCCACATCTCAAAAGAGTACCTGTGCAAGCAATTACAGGTGGATTCATAAAGGTGGGAACTGCCAGAAAGAAGAGCCTGGAAATAAGGAGGTATTTGAGACCCCTAATTTTTGCTTTTAAGAATTTATTCCAAATATCTCAACTGAAAAAAAAAACCTTGGTTAAGTTTTAAATGGTGTGGCCAAGACCACAGGGCTATTTTGCTTCACCAAGTTCTTTTAGTCAAAATAAACAACAACAAAATATCTATGCAGAATTTACTGAAAGATGCAAATACATTGAAAGCATTTCAATTTCACAATACATATTTGTCCTGTTCTTCCAGAGGCCCAGAAATGATGTATCTGCTGAATGGGCCATGCTGTTCATCCCGATCTCAGTAGGCACACACTGGGGGGTGGGGGGGGGCACTGCACCTTCATAGATTTCAGTGCATTTCAGCACAGTGGGCACATGCTCTGCTCTCCCACTGTCGTCAATTTCATCAGGACCATGTGAAGACTCAGAGGTATCGGGTGGCAAAGGATTCCTATTCCCAAAAGGGAAGCAGGAACTGAGGGTTTATTGGCTCATGTTACTAAAAAGACCAGAGGTAAGAACTGAGACCTGGGCTAGATCTAGAGGCACCAACGATGTGAGTTGCCAGTCTTACTGTATCACCCAGCCCTGCTCTCCAATATTGTGATACTTAATTTTTGTGCAAACTTGACTGGGCCACAGGGTGCCCAGCTATTTGGTTAAACATTATTTAGTTGTGTGTCTGAGAAGCTGTTTTTGTATAAGATTGACATTTGAATTGAAAGTTCTAGTGAAGCCGATTGCCCTCCCTAATGAGGCTGGGCCTCACCCAATCCCCTGGGGGCTTGAATGGATCAAAACCTGTCCCTCCCACAGGTAAGAGGGAACTCCCCCACTTGCTGGCCTTGAGCTGGAACATGCTTCTTTTCTACTCTTCAGACTTGGACTGACACATCCACTCTTCTGGGTCTTGAGGCTGCAGGACTGAAACTTACATTACAGGACGATGTCCCAGTTGTTCAAATTGACAGGGACCTTTTTGATTTAGCCTGGGATCTAGAGAAGCTAGGACATACATCACTACAGTGGACTTGTACATAGCACACTCAGCTTAGCCTCCACTTCTTCATCTATAAAGTGAGAACAATACTGGGGCTAGACCCAATGTATGTAAATGCCCAGCAAAGGACCAGCACATAACAAATATTTAATAATTGGTAGCTAGTCTTACCCCTGTGAGCCTGGAAAGCTAAGCAACAGTGGCCTATTTCTTTTAGTACTAAAATTCATCCAAGTCAGTAGTTCTCAGCCCTTCTGTAACCCTAAGATAACTAAAAATATTATATAACCTATTAATAGAAGTTGTTCATGCAGGTAAAGAGTAAAGGGAATGCCCCCCTCCCATTATATGTTAGAATCCCTAGGAAAAGGGTATACATTGAAAAAAAAATCTTCCTGCTACTTTTGATAGGCAGCTCAACTCTCCCATCTACCTTGGGAATCACTGATAAGCCATTAAACTAGCTTATTAGAGCATGCCACAGCAAAATTATCTTTAAATTATGTCTCCAGCCAAAAATAATTTTAAGAGAAAAAAATATCATTCAGAACCAATGTGTAATGCTCCCTCTGCCCCCTAAACAATAGAAAGAAGATAATTCACAGTTACACATAAGATTCTAATCATAACCCATCTCTAATATAACCATGGTGGTTAAGAATGTGTCTGCTATTTTAGGTCCATAATTATTTTTTAATAGTACTATCATTGCTTTCCATTAAGCCAGTGTCAGTGAACTAGAGCTTGGCCGAAAAAAGTGAAAATACATGTAGTCAGAAGTTGACTGATAATAGAAGTATGCCTTTTTTCTTAATCTCTGATACCAAAATGAAAGGGATAAGAGAACCAGGAAACATAACAAATGACAACTATTAATTTAGTGGTGGCGCAATTTGCATAGTAATGCAGGAAATGTGCTGCTGATTATCACATTTGCTCTATCATTAGAACCCTGAAAAATGTTCAGAACTCGACTGTATCTTCCGCCCCTTAGGACTTTGATAACTAAGCCATCTTCAGGATATGCGTTCTTCCCTCAGCCCAAATTGACACCCCTCATTCAGGATATTTCCCGTTTTTGAAAAAAATATTAGTTTTCCTCGTAAATATGCATTTGGAGAAAAATATAGAAATCACATTTACTTTGGTTTTGCCCCATATATTCTGAAGCACCCCCTCCCCAATGTGAGCCACATGTCATAGAGATCGTAGACTCAGTCTACATCAACACTGAGACCCCTGGTTTCAGGAATTATGTCTCCTGAATACCTTCTAGGATCTTCCCCAGGGATATTAATTCAATTAAGTTTTTTACCCAAAGGAATTTCTAGAAAGAAAAGCCTAGTAGGAACTTGAGAAGTCAGAAAGTATAGATAGAGAAAAAGCAGAAAAAGCAAGGAACAAAAATTCTAGAAATAAAAGATCTCTTTTCAGTTTAATCAAAGTTTTGGATTAATTATGCAGTGCTTAATACTTACCTTAGCTAACTTATCTATCCAGAATACTACACCACACCTTATTTTTCCTGCCTCCACTTATTCAGTCCTGTATGTTTTAGATCCGTCTTCCTGTTTAATTCAACTACACTGTCGGAGGCCAGTTCAAATCCCCAATCCCTCCAGGAAGCTGTCCTCGATCAGGTTCTGCTGCCTGCACTCACTTATGTCCTGGATTCATATCACTCAGTTCCTTTCCCTCTTGTCATCTCTTCCTAAATATTTTACTTCATTCAACAAATGTTTAGAGAACAGCAGACACTGTAGGCACCAGGGGATGGTTGAAACAAAAGCTCCCTGCCATCATGAAGTCTCCTAATTGTTTTATAATGGATTAACATGGTGTACACATTCGATTATTAGCAGGCATTGAGGGTATGGGGAGGTGAAACTGAGTGGGTTAAGGGAGGAAAAGGGAGAATAAAAACTTAAACAGTAAGGCGATTCTCCTTCAATGACTCCTTCAGTGCCTGAGTGAATGTGAGCTGGGAGGAGCGTGTCCATCCGGTCTTCCCTCAGTGCCATCCCGTCCCTGCCCTCCCTTCTTCCTTGCTGTGGATTTCACAGGGTGAACATCTCTCATATGTAGTATATTATTTTTTTCTAACGTGGCCTGTAAAAGCAATTCAACTACTTCATTTATTGCTCAACAGAACAAGCAGCCATCAGCTGCTATACCAGGGGGAAAAACAGAGCCAGACACTGTGAAGATGAATGTCGATGAACATTGGTCTCCAGCATGGTACCTTTCTCAGAAATCTCCAAGGGTGGTTTTGAACACAGGGAGCTTCCATCTCCGTGGGCTGTTCCTCAGAATCTATCTGAGGGAGCAGAGGGAGATGCTCGTCTCCGGAGAAACTCCCTGTTATGGTTTAGATATAGTGTGTTCCCCTAGTGTTCCTATGTTGGAAGCTTGGTCCCCAACATGGTAATGTGAGAGGTGGTGGGACCTTTACGAGGTGGAGCCTAGAGGTAGGTCACTGGGGGCATCGCTCTTGGAAGATGTTGTCACAGAACCCGAGCTAGCTCTCCTGAGATGGCTGCTACGTAAGAGCAAGACGAGCTCCTCCTCACACTGTGGCCTCCCATCTGGCCAGGTGATCTCGCCTCCTCACACACATTCCCACCATGCTGCCATCTGTCATGGGGCCCTCGCCAAAGCCAAGCAGAGCTGTGCCATGCCTTTTGGACCTTTTGTCTTCAAAGCCATGAGCTAAACAAGTCTATTTTCTTTGTAAGTTACCCAGCCTCGGGCATTTTGTTATAGCAATGGAAAATGGAATAATACCTTCCCGGAAAATGGAATAATACCTTCCCTAAGGGTATGGGCTTTGTCCTCTTCCTCTCTTGGGGCCTAACACTGCCTAGCAGTAGGTTTGTCTCGCAATTTCCATCTTGCAATGGCATGAAGACGGGAGGGGTCTGAGCAACAGTTTAGAGGAAGCTGGACACGCCTAAGTATCTATGTGGAGGAGACCTGGGTCACAGTGGTCTCAAGACAAGGAGCCTGTGTGGATTGTTTTGCAAGAGAGAAGAGAGGGGCCGGGGAGTTGTTGGACATTAATCCAACAGCCAGGTTCCAAGTCCCCCCTCCTTCTTTCTTTCTTTCTACAAAGGGCTTCTTTCAATAAGTGGAATTCTCACAATCTGACTTTGCTGGAATACTTTCTTCTGTTGATACAAGTCCCGGCCGTTTCCCCGAGGACCCCTGCTCATGTCAGAGGTGGCTCAGAGTTGGTGAAAGGTGATGTGGGTTTAGTGGTAAGATACTCGTTTTATTACGTGTTTTCCATTCACGCAGCCAGGGTCTTATCTTCTCTTTAACTGCATTTTGCTCCAGGGTTGGCAAAGGAACAGCAGAAAGTGTGAGCCGCATGCGTGCAAATCTCACACCCGCCTGTGCTTCTGAGTCCAAACTAAGATGCTCCAAGGTCTATTTTTATGTTTGGGATAAGTAGCATGCCCTAGGACCATCGCTGCACCAGAGTCACGTGGGTTCACGGTCTTGCCCCCGGTGGTCCTGCTCTGGGGGGGTCTAAGCCAGCAGGGGCAAGACAACTGGAAGGCGCTTCTGAGCCAGAGTCATCCGGAAATCCTCCGGGATTTTCGGCATCTCAGCACCATCTCATTTTAACACTTGACCCATAGAAAGGAAGTTCCAAGGGCAGTTCTGCTATTTACAGAAATAAAAATCAAAATGGACCCATTCTTCTATTGTAGAAAAAAAAACCCGCTTTCCAATAAAATTCCAAAGACACAACTCAGACTTGAACTGAAATCAAGATTTCAACATGAGCTCAGCAAAACAGCATGGAAATAAATCAGTCATGTATGCTACATGTTTCAATAAACATGCCAACGATAATAAAAATTTAGGTGTGGTCTTCAAAAGCCAACGTTTCTTATATTAAATTCCCTGTAGCACTTTTAAATTGAGTTGAATAACAAAATAAAGCAGATTGTGTATTTATGGGATTCTTTTCTTCAGAAACTTCTCGACTCAAGTAAAATGCATCCCATATGGGCGATAACTACACTGCCTTTTCATGAGGCGTATATTTTCCTTTAATACCATTTTTCAGTTAATGAATGTTTCAAGGGACAGTTTTCCAAGTTCTTCTCCCACTTCCCCCAGACAAGATGTTCTAAGAAAGAAAGAAAAAAAAAAAACGGAGGAGGAAATACTTCACTACTATTTATAAACAAGCACAGTTCAGATCATGAAGGAAATGAGAAATTCATTCACTTGCTTCCAGCACTTCAAATTCGAGTAAACGACTCCCAGGGCTTTTCATTAACTGATATCCAGTCCTAACAGTCGTAGATCAAGAGGGACCCTCTGTGAAATGGCAAGCGCAGGAGGATATTAAAATACACACCACACACACACACACACGCGCATACACACACACACACACACACACACACACACACACACATTCTTTAATGACATCAAGTTCAGAAAGAATTCTTTAAAAAGGAAGCGGACCAAACAGCTCTCAGTATTTTTTTTTCTGTCCCCTAACCCCACCTAGGAAAAGGTTGTCAACTATGCATAGATTTGTTGAGCAAATATTTACTGGGCATCCATGCTGTGCCCAGCCATGCTGGGCCCCAGGACACAGTGCTGACCAGGTTCTGTGCAGGAGACCAGAGTGGAGGTGCTGCTGTGGCTCAGATTTCAGCCTGGGGCATGTCAGGGAGACCCCCTAGAGGGGCTGATATCTGAGCTTAGAGATAAGGTGGGGGCTGAGAAGAAGAGAGGGAGGAAGGGGTGCCATGCAGCGGGGTCTGCAGAGCAGGGAAAGCAGGGCCCTTCTCCATCTGCAGCTCTGAGAGAAGGGCTTGGCCAAACCCAGGCAGGAGGGTGGGCAGGGCCAGGCCTCCAGGTCCTGCAGGACATGCACTGGAATTTGGGCTCTGTCCCAAAGGGAGTTGGGGGGTGGTCACCTAAGTGTCGTGACCTTGCAGTGACTACAGGATGTCTGGGTTTTCACCATAGTAGACACAGGTTAGTGTTGTGCTTTTTCAAAATCACTTGAGTTGTGGTTCACAAACTGGAGCAGAGGGAAGAATGGTCCAGAGGTTGGAAAGCCCTGGGGAAAGCAGCCTTGCCTGAGTAGTGTTCCCTGCAATCACACAATGCTGACCGCCCCACCGAGGGCCTGCACCTGGGTTCCAGGGAGCAAGTGGGTTATGTGATAAGATGTCCCCCCCAATGGCAGAGTCCCCTGGTGGAAATGGTGGTGGGGGGTCAGCTGATACCTGAGCCTCCCAGTGAGTGCAGGCACTCCATCAAGCCCTGGTCACCCGGAAAGGCATTTGTGAGTCACTGGATCTGAGTAGCTTGCAATAGGCTGTGATTACACTTTTAGGTTCCAATTTCCTTATCTCTTACAAATGCTGGATATTTACCTTTTAAATCAAACCGAGTACAGCTAATATTTGGAAAACAGAATTTCACAACACGCAATGAGATACCCAGATCTGTGCCTTTCTCTGCTCTGGAGGTCCCCCAGTATTGAGATTCTTTGCCCTAAAGACTTTCAAAAGCAAAAATCAATCATTGGTTTTCTACTTGGCCTCGAGGGTAGTGTGCTAGTTAAGAATATTATGGAAACATCTCAGAAACATGGGTTAGACACTTAAGGAAACAACAACAACAAAATCACTTCACAAACCTCTAAAGGTCCCAAACCCGTTCTTAATCCTAAAAGGATCAAATTGAACATTGATCCCCAAGCATCCAACTGGGATAAGACATCTGTGAAACTCTTTGGATGTGGAGTTTTAATTTTTTTTTTAACTTCTAAAGGGTTAGATGTGAGAATAACTGCATGATAACCTCTTTATCTTCCAGGACAGTAAAAATCCAGGCTTAGGATACAACGATACTGACTTCGATTCAGAGAAAATAACCAGCCTGTGCGTTTGCCTTCGAAATTCCCAGATAACCTGAGAAGTGACAAGAAACAGGGACCATAAATAAAGTTAAGTACCCCAAAGAAAAAATACACCCAAACTGGCTTTACTCTGTCCCACAGAGTAATTCTGTTTCATGCTACGTAATAAAGGAGCTCAATCTCGTCCTTTCTAGTTTTGTCTGATTTACTGAAAACACATTCCAGATAGAGTTCTCGGGTCCTTTTCTCCGGCATGTTTCTCAAAAGATTTAAAGCTTTGCAAAAACAGACCATACCGGAGTAGTCTTACTTTTTCAAAAAACCAGGGGTTAATAAGAAGGAATGATGTGAGTCAACCGTTAGTAGCCAGCCTCCAGGGGCCCTAGCACTGTGTCTTTTTGCAAGGAATATTAAATATCTTTAAGTGTATGTTTGCTCATAATGCCCGTAAGAAATGCTCTTTCATTTAATTTTATAAAATTCAAACATATTTTTTTAATCGCAAATAAACGGGGAATGGTTCAATAAATGGTGGTTAGGCCACAGGAGCCTGTCGCTTCTTCCATCTCAGAATATCTGCTTAAAAACTCAGGTAAACTCCCCCAGGGTGGTTCCTACAGGCCCTGAGACATATCCTGAAGGTCAACTGATGACCAGAAAAGTTAATGCTAGTCAGGACCTTTGCTTTTTAAAAATACTACCTGAAATGAACCAACCAACCCACACACAGTTACAGGAAACATTTGTTGTTCTATAGCCTTCCGAAGTCAAATGATTCTTCTATTGAAACTATGACAGTATGCCTTTGGAAAACTACTTTTGCTGGCACCATCAATCCACATACATCAATAGAGCCAACTCCAGCCCTGCATCCAGAGAGGCCTGGACCCAGCCCTGACCCAGGCCTGCCAATCCAAGGATCGCATTCTCCCTGCACAGTGACTGATTTGGGGATGGGTGGTACTGCAGTCAGAGTCAATGGAATCCAGTGGTTTTTAATGGAGAGATTTGGCCACTCATATCTCTACTGGACTCGATCCTAGATCCACGTGATGCGTGCATGCCCATCTCACCATCATGAGGTGAGACTGCTGAGAAGGAGCTCACAATCTACAGAGGGTGTAGTTGGCATGTGAGAGGGAAACTGGGTCCTGGGGATGTTATTTGAGCTCCTAGATCAGAGTAAATGTCATATCCCTGGACTGTTCTGTTGCCCACATTAATAAATCTCCTTTTCATACTTAAGTCAATTTGAGACAAATTTTGAGTCATTTTTAACAAGGGGAAACTTAATTGATAAGACTGTATATAAAAGTAAGAACCGAGCCAGGCATTGTGGCACACACCTGTAATTCTAGTACTTGGGAGACTGAGACAGGAGGGTTGCAGGTTCGAGGACAGCCTCAGCAAGTAGTGAGATTCTCATCAAACTAGTGAGACCCTGTTTTAAAATAAAAACAAATAGGGCTGAGGGTGTAGCTCAGAGATAGAGTGCCCCTGGGTTCAATCCCAAGTACCACACACAAAACAAAATAAAAATACAAATAAAGGTGAGAACTGTTGCTAACGCAACTTTGGGTAGTACATCTTTAGAGATACAAAGCTGGAAATGACTCAGCTAAGTTGCTGAGTAGGACCTTTCTCCCATCTGTCACATCTCAGTGTGGCAGACTCCCCCTTCAGTGTCTACAGTGCTCCTGTATCTCACAAAGTGAAATAAAAATGAAAGTTTAGTCCTCAGGAAACAAAATGAGGATAGTAACAATTTATGATGGAACTAATGGTACGAAGTATGTACTATTTAAAGCCAAATTACTATGGGGTTTCGATTCCAATGATAGTAGAAAAGCTTGGACTCTAGACAAAACATATAAAAATAACTATTTTAAATAGTTGCTAGATTAAATAGATGCTAGAAAGCAACTCAAATCAGGCAGAATTGGAGGGCACTCAACCCTGTAAGGTTCAAGGTAGGTTGGGTGAGGTCTGTTTACGTATCTTTTCTTGAAGGGACTCCCCAGTCCACAGAATGTTGGGGTGGCTAGAAGTCAAGAAGAAAACCACAAATTAATTGGATTGGGTGAGGTATTTGAAGATGGAATTTGGGCAGTGGAAGAACCTGAAAATTGAGGGAGGAACTCAAAGAAAGACTAAATGGAGAGCCTGAAAATATGTATATGCATTGTCTTCAAATCATTGGCGGACCCCTGATCTGCACATGGATAGGAAACCTGCAGGGATCTTGATAGCAAGAAACAGATAGAAGGTCGGAAAAATTAAACAGAGAGTTCAGCTGCTGGGCATAGCAGGGGAGATAGAGTATTGAGTCTAAATCCTGCCCAAATTACAGGAACTTGATAAATATCTCAAGTTTCTTAGGGAAATTCCAGAAGGATCATTCATAGGCATAAAGACTATGTCCTAGAACTAAAGATTCACCCTTAGACGAGGGGCAAGACCAAACTGAACCCACCCTAACAAAGTCTGTACCTAAGCCTTCACAAGTTCAAATGATCAGCCGGCAACGTAACTTTTGGCTAGAAAAAAATCCACTCTCTTCTAAGGAAGACAACAGAATCTAGGGTCTCTACAGCATATCATCCAAAAAGTTCAGGATCCAGTTTTTGTATTTTTAATGATATGAAAAGAAATGAGAAAATGTGGCCCATACTCAGGTATCAAAGTAGGCATTAAAACTAATTAAAAAATGACACAAATATTGGAATTAGTAGACAAAGGTTTTAAAGTACCTAGAAAAATGTTATAGGGATTTAAAAATACATGGTCATAGTGAAAAGATGGAGAAACTCAGCAGAGAAATGGAACCAAATGAAAATTCTAGAATCAAAAACATAATATACAAAATGAAAAACTTACTGGATATACTTAATATCAGATTGGATATGATGGCAAAGACTCATACACACACACACACACACACACACACACACACGTACACACATGGAATGAATTGAAGTTAGGTCATCCAATAGATATCTTCTGATTTGAAAAAAGAAAAGAAATAATAATGAAAAATAAATCAGAAACTGAATGGCTTATGGGACAGTAATGAGTAGTCTGACATGAATTTGTAACTGTAGTCTCAGCAGGAAAGAAGAGGGAAAGTAGGGCAAATATATATATGTATGTGTATATATATATATGTATATACATGTATGTATATATATGTATATATATACACACATATGTACATATTTGAGGAATATATGCATTTGAAGAATATATTTTATATATATATATATATAATTTGAGGAATGTATATATTTGAGGAAGTAAAGCCCAAAGTTTCTACAAATTGGGTGAAAAGCAATTTACAGATCTAAGCAATTCAGTAAATCCTTAAAAAGGTAAATACAAAGGAAAACAATCAAACAGGTTCATCATTTTAAAATGCTAAACCAAAAATAAAGAGAAAATCTTAAAACAAGCAGCCAGGCAAGGGAAAAAATATATTACATTGAGAGGAATGATGATTTGAGCAAATGCTGACCCCTTATCAGAATCGATGAAGGTCAGATGACTAGGAAGTGTTACCTTCAAGGAAAGAAAGACAACTGTCAATACAGATTTTATATCCAGGAAAACCATCCTTCCAAAATTAAGACAAAGCAAAGATATTTTCAGAAAAATAAAAGCGTAGAAAAAAACTTTTTTTCAAACATACTCCTCAAGAAATGCTCAAGGAAGTTCTTTGGCTAACATGGAATGACAAGATAGAATGTACCAGAAGAAAGCCATGCAAGAGACGTGGGTGCTGGGGACAGATGAGAAACCCTGATAATTCCACTGTCTCCTGCATTGAGAACTGACACTACTGGGACCTTCCAGTTACCCGAGCCAGTAGATTCTTTTCTTCATCAGCTAAAAGAAAAGAAACTCTGATTTTTCAGTGCTAGAGAGTAGACTTTTATAAGTTTCAATAAAATTTTCAATTCAACAGAACCTTCTGTTTCATTTCGGATTTTCTTCTACTAAGATATTAAAACAATGAACTCAAATACAACTCCAATTAAACTACTCATTAAAAGGATATGAATAAATTAAATCCATCTTTATAAACTATTTCCATTCATCTACCTCTTACGTCTATCAATACTTTTGTATATATATATGGAATAAATGATGTTCACTTTATGTTAAACATATCTGTTTCTGAAGGGTGGGATTTCATATGTGTATATGTAAATATATATATATATTCTTTTTTTGTGTGTGTGGCACTGGGGATTGAACCCAGAGGCAGTCTACCTCCAAGCTACACCCCCAGCCCTTTTTTGTTATTATTTTTTGTTTTGTAACAGGGTCTTGCTAGGTTGCTGAGAGTCTCTCTAAGTTGCTAAGGCTGTCCTCAAACTTGTAATCCTCCTGTCTCAGCCTCCCACATACTGGGATTACAGGCATGCACCACCACGCTCGGCGCAAATATTTTTTTAACTTTTATCTTTATACTGTTCTTCAGTGACTGAATAGGTTTGGGTTTAGCAATGAGCACGCATCTCATTTACACAATCAATAGCATGATTTATAAAAGAACGCCAAAGGAGAGAAAGAGATTCTGATGCCTGTATTAATTTGAGATGGTGGAAATAAAATGTTGTTACTCTCTTCTTTTGTCACAAATCTCCAAAAAATGGAAAAAGCAAATAAGCCAACAGGGAAACCAGAAGAGCAAATACACACTCGCATGGAGTTGGGAGTCAGATGTAGCACAGACAGAGGAGCTTCATCCCGCCCTCTGTCCTTCCATCCAATGTCCTGTCATGCAGATGGGGAAGCAGGACCCTGAGGGGCAGCCGCTGCAGAGGGCGCTGCAGAGAGGCAGGGGTGCTGCACTTGTAGAGTCCTGATCTGTTAACGACCTTCTACAGGGTCCCTAAGGATGAAGCTAAGAGTGAAGTGCCAACATTGTGCTTGGTGTGTTTGTGTGTATGTGTGTGTGTGTGTGTGTGTGTGTGTGTGTGTGTGTGTGTGTTGTTTTTTCAAAGGTGCATGAAATATGGTTGAAAGCTCTCTGACAGTGCCCTGATTGTTTGGGGAGAGGCCTAGCTAGCAAAACTAGAAGAATGTGTAACATAAAAATGAGGTTAAAATGGGGCTATAATTCCTATAATCTTTATGTTGACCCTCTTCTAGCAAAGAGGTGGATATAGCATGTGCTTCAGTTCCATCAAAAAGACTCTCTGTTTCTGCAAGGAGGCTGAAAGATACACAGTTATGGAAATACGAACCTGCCACCTGGGCACACAGAATACCTCCTCACAGATCCTAGAAACCAGGAGAGAGCCTAGAAACCTGCTCTGCTCTGAGTATAAAGAGAATGCTAACGAGAAGAGATAAACACACAGTTTCTCTGTATCCCCAAAGCCAAGGACCACAACCAACCACCAGCTGCACACTTAGGGAATTAGACCACAGAATGCAGTATTACTAGGGGAGACAGAGAAAAAGGACTGAATGACCTTCAGGTTTTATTTATTTTTTTATGTTTTTATTGGTGCATTGTAGTCTCACATCACAATGAGTATCAGTTTGGTGTTAACATACATGCACACAGCTCTTGGTGTCCCCCCCCCCGCCTCCCCCCCGCCTTCCCCCCACATGTAGCACTGAGAATGATGTTGGTATAATCTCATATATACACATTGTTTATGACAGTAATTCCATGGATTCACTACTTTCTTACCCTTCCCCTTCCCTTGTACCCCTTCCCTCGCACCACTGAGGGTTCTCCATTGTCATTGGAGTCCCTTTTGTGTCCCCACTACTCCCTAAGTTGTGCATATTAATGAAAACATATGTCCCTTCATTTTGTGTGATTGGCTAATCTCGCTTAACATAATGCTCTCCAGATCTTTCCATTTTCTTGCAAATGCTGT